>ML675606.1:5316716-5475804 GCA_007922155.1 Mesoclemmys tuberculata
GAGGACGCTGCAGTAAGGACT
The DNA here is from genome assembly GCA_007922155.1 of Mesoclemmys tuberculata. NCBI lineage: Eukaryota > Metazoa > Chordata > Testudines > Chelidae > Mesoclemmys > Mesoclemmys tuberculata. The sequence continues at coordinate 5,316,738 of ML675606.1, forward strand.
GGGGGCTGTAATAAGCAGGGAGGGTGACCCCAAATAAATAAATACAAATCCCACATTATATTGGAGTTGCAAAACTAGGGAGGATGGGCGAGGGGAAATGCAGGGGCATTCCAGTGATGTGTGTGTGTGCCTGGGGCTTTTCACTGAGCAGAAAGACAGCCTCCAGGTTTTTAAAGCAGTTGCATTGAGATCGCTGTGGTCTGTAGGAGCATTTTCATTGCTTTGATTTGTTTTAAACGGCTGAATAGATTTTGTAAGTGGAAAAATGGTACAATAGTGGCAGTGGTCGGGGGCGGGGCAGGGAGAGCAGCTGAGCGGGGCTTGTTTCATCGCATTTCATCATAAGGCTTTTTTTTTTATGGAGATTTTCCTTTTGGTCTCAGTTTAAATGTCAACTGTTTTAAACCTGGGGCAAAACGATTTTCCGGCGTGTTGCACGAGCGAAGGGGGACGCTGAACGCCTATTCTCGATTTCAAGTCATTCTAAATGTCTGATGCAACCGGGCTGCGGTGCTGGAGTGGGGTTGCGCTGATGGATAGGGGGCACAAATCAGGAATTTTCCGGAGGGAAAGGGGCTGGAGCTGCTTGTGTTTGTAGCGCTTCTCAGTGCGTGTAGTAGCAATGTGCAAAGTTCCCTTGTTGCATCTGCAGCCTTTGCTCAGTGTGCAGCTGAGCAGGAAAGAAACTTCCTGTATCATTTTGGCATATCAACGTGCTTTGTTATTGGTGCCGGCTTTATTTTTGAAGTTGCAATCATTACACAAGATTGCTGCATTTTGCTCATTCGGATTCCCTCCACTCCCCCGACTTATGTGTGGTTTCTCTGAGTAATTTTGAGTGAATGAACTGGAAGTTGCAAAGTTGCATTGAACCTCCCTCCCTTGCCCCTTTTGCATCCTCCTCTGTCCCCTTTGCACCGTTCTGCAGATGACAAAAAGGGGGAAACTTCCTCAACTTCCTCTACTTTTGTTGGCATATCAAGAGGGCTTTCTGGAGCTATTAAGGTATGAAGTTTTGCATTTATGTACAATGTATTGGTTGGGTTATTTTGTGTTTGGTCGTTTGAAGCAGTTTGGAGAGCTAGCAGTGTGCAAAGCTGCACAGAATTCCCTTTCTGGCTTGTTTTGTTTTCTTAGGGAGTGTAGGGTTAAAACAAAACTTTGCATGTGTGTGCACAGCCTGATTTTTCTTTTTTTGTCTGTGGTTTAATCAGTGTTAAGGGAGTGAAATATATTTCTCCAGATTTGCCCAGTGCTCCTGCATTCCTGCTGCATCTTAATGATTATGGGCTTAGCTTTTTTTGTAATTGGGAGGAAGGTTATTGCATAATAATTCTGTCTAAATGTGTTTCCTCCTGTTTTAACTTGTTGCTTATTTTTGATGATTTTTTTTTTCAGATCTTGGGAGAAGAGTCTCTTTCTCCCAGTGGAAACACACTCCAGCCTCTAAATAACAGCCCAACCAAGGAATTAGCTAGAGGAACCCAGTAATGCCAGGGATGGTCAGTAAAAACCCAGACCTCGAGTTTGACTCTTTGCAGCCCTGCTTCTATCCAGACGAAGATGATTTCTATTTGTGCGGTCCGGACTCTGCTCCCCCAGGGGAGGACATCTGGAAAAAGTTTGAACTGCTGCCTACCCCTCCTCTGTCTCCCAGCCGGGCAGGACTTCAGGAGAACCCCCCAGGAGGGGCCCCGGTGCCATGGGGAGGGGTGGCTCTAGGGGGATTCCGAACCCGTGATCCTCTGGACTGGGCATCTGAACTGCTGCTGCTGCCGCCTGAAGCCGACCTTTGGGGGAGCACAGATGGAGGAGACTTGTTTGAGACAGGCTTTGGGGAGAGCAACAACCTCAACTCCATCATCATCCAGGATTGTATGTGGAGTGGCTTTTCTGCCCGGGAGAAGCTGGAAAGGGCAGTGAGTGAGAAACTGCAGGGCAAAGTGGGAGCAGCTGTGGCACCAGTGACAGCTGGCGCATCCACCACCGCCAGCCCTGGGGGCGCCAACAGCAGTGGCCAAGCAGAGCTCAACAACTCGGTGTCGGAGTGTGTGGATCCTGCAGTGGTGTTCCCCTTCCCCATCAACAAGAGGGAGCCAGTGGCACCAGCACCAGCCCCAGCAACAGGGGGACTAGCTGGCATCCGGGTGAACATTAATGGGAGAAGTGGGATCGCACCGGGGGCAGCAGCTGCCACCCAGCGCAGCAGCCGCCACACAAGTGCCACCAGTGACATCAGGGCCAACAGCAGCTCAGGAGACGATACTCTCAGTGACTCGGGTAAATGCTGCACTCATCACAGATTCCTTAGCCTGTGTGCATTTCCCCATGTGCATTTGTGCGTGCGTGGTTGCCCCTTCCTCAAATGCAGCTGTGTGGACGGCATCACCTTTATGATACATCTCCCCCAACCAAAGACATGGAGGGAAACATAGTGAATTCATTAGGGGCAGCCTTGCAAAATTCAGTTCACTTTGGGTGGATGTTATTTGAGGGTCACATAAACTAGCATTAGTTGTTTTTTATTATTGTCCTGGTAAGGTGGGTGAGTAATGCTGTGCCTGGCTGATACGGTATCATGAAATTATTGCAAGGCTGCCCTAGGCTATTGGCAATGAGAAAAGACAGGGGCGGTCTTTTTTTTCTTTCTCTCTTTGCACTTTCCTTCCTGTAATCAAAATTAAGCTCAGTCTTCCTTTTTCCCCACCCCCTCTACGCACCCATGTGGTCAGGAGACCAAATAAAATAAATCCATGATCCTGGGTCATGCCCCCTTTCTTTGTTTCTTGCATCTCAGTGAGTCAATAAAAAAAAAAAAGATTGAGGGGAAGTTGGTGGCCAGATGCCTTAGTGCTTGAAGAAGCCCCCTGGCTTGAAGTGCATGGGCAGAGAGAGAGAGAAGAGGGTAAGTAAAATGGCAGCTGAAGCGTGGGGGGGGTGGAGCTGGGGAAGAACAAATATTGCAGAATCAGTTCAGTGTAGAGTATGACAGTGGTGTGAGCCCTTAGGGTATGGGAACCCCTGCTGTTGAAGAGAGGAGAGGCTGGAAGCAAGTCCACTACCAGGGGATTCAGAAGAGATCAGATGTGTGGGGCCACTACAGTCGTTAGTCTGAGAGAGGGGGAGCTTGTAAATTGCAGATCGCTCTCATTTGCTTTTCTTTATTAATAAAAACATAACCAAGAACAAAACCTGTCTGTTGACCATGTGGGTGGTGTGTTTGCCTCCCTCCCATTTCTAATTGGTATATCAGTTTGCCAGTAGGTGGCAGCATGCTTGTCCAAGGATACTGCCTTTTGGAAAGCATTCTTTGAAGGGACCCTTTTGCACGCAGCTGATAATAAAGCAGATAGTGATATATATAACTAAAGGGCATCCTATACTGGGCATGTTTTTACTTAACAGATGCTGGATGAATCTGAGTGATTTCTTTTAAAAAAATTTTTTTTTAAATCTTCTCCCATGCCAAAGCATACAGTGTGGTTAATCTCAAAATTCATTCATGTGGCCAAATAAAATGCAGCTTATGCAGAATGTATTGTGTAAATAGTGCATTGCCAATATAGTAAAAATGTTTTTAGTGTAAAATAACCTTGCCTTGTACAAGACTTTGAAATGGCTAGGCAATGTAATAATTTAGGAGGGAAATATTTAACTTTGGATCGTTGGATTAAGACAGGGAGAGGAAAATCTAGAATGTTAAAAAAAACCCAAAAAACTCCCATGTAAAAAACCCATCTGTTGTCACAGAGAAACCCAGTTCAATTCTAAACACAGTTTCTCTTATGTAAATGAGTAGATCCATATGACCATCATCATAAACTTGATGATAAGCCTCCTGTTTCAAAAGCTTCACTGTCCCTTTAATGTCTGTGCCTTGACAGCTTTCTGTGAGGAAGCACTTCCTCCCAACAGCTGTCTTCTTGGCAGTAAACCAAAAGGTTGGCTTAAAGGGACTCTCTCACACTGAACAGCTTCACATTCTGCATCCGAACAAATCCAGCAATTGTTTAGTTTTCTGGTTCCTTTTTTGATCAAACAAGGGAAGTGCTCTGATTGTGTGTGCGTGCACATGTGTGTTCTGTACCCCAGTTTGATGATTAAAGTATAAATTAGGGTGTTTTCTCAAATACTGTTTCCTCTAGTGTGTTTATTTGGATTTCACCTTCATGGGTCCTCTTATTGTATGGCTTGAAAGCAGAAAACTATCTGTTTTTAGGGTTATAATTTAAATTTTGTCAAGATTCTCACTTATTGTGTCTGGATCTGAGTGTATGCATTGTGTGTGTATATCTATGTATCTCCATCTATCTATCGATAATTCATATATGCATCTTATTTTTGTCCACTATTGCTGCTTGTACTGGATATTTTGAATGCTTAAATATTTATAGATTGCCATTTGTCCTGAGAATTCATACAGATATGTTACTAGTTTTTTAATTTCAAGATCCTGTGTGAATATTTTTTGAAGAGAGCAACTTACTTTCTTTATTTTACATTTTGTATTTCTAAAGATGATGAAGAGGAAGAGGATGAAGAGGAAGAAATTGATGTTGTGACAGTGGAGAAGAGGCGATCTTCCTCCAACAAGGCTGTTACTACTCTTACTATTACCGTGCGCCCTAAAAATGCCACCTTGGCATCAGTGAGGACACAGCAGAATGAACTGATTCTAAAGCGTTGCGCCCCAATTCACCAGCAGCACAATTATGCTGCCCCTTCTCCATACATGGAAAGCGAAGATGCCCCTCCACAGAAAAAGCTAAAAAATGAGGTGACCCGTCCAGTAAAACCCGTGATCCAACCAAAGTCTAAGAGTTCAAGTCCTCGAAACTCAGATTCAGAGGATAGTGAACGTCGACGCAATCACAATATTCTGGAACGTCAGCGGCGTAACGATCTGCGGTCTAGTTTCCTCACATTAAGGGACCATGTACCTGAACTAGTTAAAAACGAGAAAGCTGCAAAAGTGGTCATCTTGAAAAAAGCCACTGATTATGTCCATTCCCTTCAGGCAGAGGAACACAAGTTATTGCTAGAAAAGGAAAAATTGCAAGCCAGACAAGAGCAGTTGCTAAAGAAAATAGAACATACACGGACTTGCTAAACTTTTTTTGTCTGACCTGGACAGTCACTGCCACTTTGCACATTTTTGATTCTTTAAAAAAAAAATTGTGTTTTTTGACGTTAAGAATGTTGGTTTTACTTTCAATCCAGTCCATGAAGTAGTTGATGAACTATGTTATCTGGGAACAGAGCACATGGATGTTCTTGCAAGGAGTTCAACAGACTGCCAAACAATGATGGACTGCCCTTGTATTTCTTCTTAAGAACTGTAGATGTTCTTTAAAAGTTGTGAGCATTTGGAGCTGCTGATGACACCTAGCTGAGTTTTAAAACATTCATTCCTAATTTTTAATGGTGCTTATGTTCTAACAGATGTTACTTTAGGGGTTACCATTTGTACCTCTGTGGGAATTTTCTGTAAATACCATCTATACACTTGCCTTTTGTACATGTCTTGGGTTATGAGAGGTGGCTCTTGCTACCAGTATTCGATTGGAAGTTCATACCTAAGTACTGTAATACCTCAATGTTTGAGGAGCATGTTTTTGTATACAAATATATTGTTAATCTCTGTTATGTACTGTACTAATTCTTACACTGCCTGTATACTTTAGTATGATGCTGATACATAACTAAATTTGATACTTATATTTTCGTATGAAAATGAGTTGTGAAAGTTTTGAGTAGATATTACTTTATCACTTTTTTGAACTAAGAAAACTTTTGTAAAGAAATTTACTATATATGCCTTTTCCTAGCCTGTTTCTTCCAGTTAATGTATTTGTTAATGTTTGGTGCATAGAACTGGGTAACTGCTAAGTTCTGTGTTTAATTTCTTCCAATGATGTACTTTTAGTGCTGCGTCTTATAGCACTTTGAAATACCTCACGTTTATGAAAATAAATAGCAATTAAATGATGTGCTCGTCGCTGTTTATTTTTAAATTTAATTATTTTCTTTTATTGTAAATTCTGTTACTTTAATGGTGCCCATGAGACATGAAGACATGTTCCCAGCTGCCGTGCGCTTACAATCACAGGATTGAGTTTACAGAAGTGGTGAGAAGCCAGCAAATTATAGTTTCTAATAACAAAGTAATTGTAATGAGAACAATTGTAATGTACTCCTGTCCTGACTCCACATGTCAGTTCTTTGATTTCGTGAACTCTCTATGGTCCTTATCCAAAGCCCACTGAAAACTTAACTTCAGTAGGCTCAATGGGGCTCTTTCCACTGGCTTCAGGGGCTTTGGATAAGAGCCTGTGTCAGTTTACTGAATCACAACCATTCCAGCAACACAAAATATTACTTAAAAAAATATTTGAAGACAAAAATGTATTTCACGTGGACATCTACAGTCTTCTCCCTGCTAGAGCATAACAGTTTCATTTCAATGAGGAAAGGGGCTTTTCAGATATTCATCTTATTGCCTTCCCCATTTCCTCACACCAGTAAGCTTCCAGCACAGCTTCGTAACATTAATTTGTAACCATGCTGAATATAGATGTAAAAACCAAGCTACAACTGTCATTGTGTGCACATGCTTTCATACATGCTTACAAACCATAATGTTGGCAGACAGGAATTACTAATGGAAGTTGCAGTGCCCATTTATTAGATATACAACATACGGAAATATTTTCCATAATTTATCAGAAACAATTGCCATCTATTGTGTTCATGTGTCGTGCTCCTTGCTATGGCTTCTGAATGATTAGGGATGAAGATGAGTGTTTGTTTAAAGATTCAGCACAAAAATCCATTTGTAAGTGTCCTTTTTGGTAGATGGGGGCCTGATCCTATTGCATTTAATTAAACACCTGGCCCAATATGGTTAATCAATACTCCTCTACATAGCAGTATCACTACCCTTCTGAGGAATTTTCTTTTTCTTTTCTTTTTTTTTTTAATAACTTTTTGAGGTTCATAAGCTGGCTTTCAAAATTGCTATAGGTGGCAGTTTGGCAAGGACATATTTTGTGTTTTAACAAAAATTGAAAATCTGAGTTTTAAGGATTTTTAAGTCAAAATTAAATGGAAGTTGGTTTCTTTCGAATGCTTTCTTGCATCTGAACTTTGTTATTTAATGAAACCATGGAAAGTCATGATAGGGACTCAAGCTGCTGGGATTTTATTTTGCTTGGTTTCTTGGGGAGGGCTTGGGATAAAAGGGAAAGACAGATTTAGAAAATAAGTGTTTTATTTAACAATAGTTTCATGAATATCCATATGCAGATATGAAGAACAAACTACTCTTTCATGCCATTCTGCAGAGTTTAGAGTCCATAAGTACTCATTCAAATAATATATAGAGACTCCATCTTATGCTGTTAATGATATGCATGTTATATTTGCATGACAAACCACAACATCTCTGCAGGAGCTGTTACAAATGATCAGGTCTGTTGAACTGCTTGACAAATTCCAGAGTAAGGGCCAAATTTTGCCTTCAGGGCAACCCTAAGACTGCTTTTAATGCAGAATTTGGCCCTAACTATTATGAGAGGTTAAGATAACTGTATCTGTGGGCAGGTTACCCCATAAATGCTTACTGCATTTTTCGCACCTTCCTTTGAAGCATCTAGTACTGGCCAGTCAGAGAGAGGATGGTGAACTGCATGGACCACTGGTCTGATCTCCTATGCCAATCCCTATGTTCCTGGTTACATAACACAGATGTACCATTACTGCTGACTGAGCAAAATGGATTTCTCCCTAGTATGTAATACCTGAGTTAAATTGTCCCCCAACGGACACTCCCCAGCCTCCGTTTTTCTGCTTATTTTGTTAAAAGTACCATTAAAAACACATGAAACATCAAACACCCAAAATAAAATGGACCCCCCATAAAGCAGTATAAGCAAAAATTCACCAATGGGAGAGCTTAAAGAGGTGAAATGCATTAATGATATCATTATCACCAAGTCACCTGTTGCCAATAATACATGTAAAAGTACATTTCCTGGACCCCAAGCTGCTGTTATAGCACCATATCACCAAGTCATGGCAGAAATTGCTTGAGTTTTCATGACATGTATAATTCAGGCAGGGCGCTGTTTGCGTTATATATGCCGATAAACCTAAACACAATGAAATTACTTAAAAATGATTTCAGCTCTATGTCTTACTTGAGACTGGTAACAAACTTACTGGTTTGTTACTAGTTTAAATTAGAAGATTAAAGTTGTTTAAACATTACGTTTTGATGTGAATTTGCCTCTGATTTTATATTGTTTATTATGGTCTTTACAAATCTATACTCAGGACTTTTTAATTAAAATAATACTTTGCATTTCTATAGTGTCTTATATCTGAGAACCAGAAACCAGTTTGTGAATTTGTAGCCTCACAGCACCCCTGTGAAGTAAGTATTGATTTGCACGGAGATCAATGGGTGCTAAGAATTAGACCTGAATCCCACAGAAAGTCTCTGGCAAAGCCAGGAGCAGAGGGTGAAATCTTGGCATTGTGAAATTAGTGAGACTTTGCCCAGAATATAGATCTTATTCCCACTGCTATGCCTTAACCACAGTGCTATGCTTCCCCATGTTCTCCATTTCAGATTTATTATTCATGTGTGTTAGGACAGCAACATTTGGTCTATAGAAAATAAAATGAGCTTGTCATCCATGAGTATTGTTGTATATGTTGTAAAGATAATTTTAATATGTGGATTATCTACCACTGCTAATTTAATGGTAAGTCTATATCCAAATATAATAAGCAGCATGACTGGCAATCATTGGCCCTTTGAAGAAATCATATGTCATTGGTGATCTTAAACACACAAAAGAAGCTTACAAGAAGTGGAAGCTTGGTCAGATGACTAGGGAGGATTATAAAAATACTGCTCGAACATGCAGGAATGAAATCAGGAAGGCCAAAGCGCAATTGGAGTTGCAGCTAGCAAGGGATTTGAAGGGGAACAAGAAGGGTTTCTACAGGTATGTTAGCAACAAGAGGAAGATTAGGGAAAGTGTGGGTCCCTTACAGAATGGGGGAGGCAACCTAGTGACAGAGGATGTGGAGAAAGCTGAGGTACTCAATGCCTTTTTTGCCTCTGTCTTCACAGGCAAGATCAGCTCTCAGACTCCTGCACTGGGCAGCACAGAATGGGGAGAAGGTGAACATCCCACAGTGCTGAAGGAACAGGTCCAGGACTATTTAGAAAGATTGGACATACACAAGTCCATGGGGCCAGATGCAATGCACCCGAGGGTGCTGAGGGCGTTAGCTGATGTGATTTCAGAGCCATTGGCTATTATCTTTGAAAGCTCATGGCAACAGTGGGAGGTCCCAGATGACTGGAAAAAGGCAAATATAGTGCCCATCTTCAAGAAAGGGAAGAAAGGATCCAGGGAACTATAGGCCGGTCAGCCTCACCTCAATCCATGGAAAAATCATGGAGCAGGTGCTCAAGGAATCCATTTTAAGGCACTTAAAAGAGAGGCAGGTGATCAGGAGCAGTCAACATGGATTCACCAAGGGAAAGTCGTGCCTGACCAACCTGATAGCTTTCTATGAAGAGGTGACTGGTTCTGTGGATGAGGGGGAAGCAGTGGATGTGATATACCTTGACTATAGCAAAGCTTTTGATACGGTCTCCCACAGTATTCTAATCAGCAAGTTAAAAAAGTATGGGTTGGATGAATGGACTACAAAATGGATAGAGAACTGGCTAGAGTAAAGGGCTCAACGAGTAGTGATCAATGGCTCCATGTCTAGCTGGCAGCCGGTTACAAGTGGAGTGCCCCAGGGGTCAGTCCTGGGGCCGGTTTTGTTCAACATCTTCATTAATGATCTGGAAGAGGGGGTAAATTGCACCCTCAGCAAGTTTGCAGATGACACTAAGCTGGGGGAGTGGTAGATACCCAGGAAGGGAGGGATAGGATACAGAAGGACCTAAACAAATTGGAGGATTGGGCCAAAAGAAATCTGATGAGGTTCAACAAGGACAAGTGCAGAGTCATGCACTTAGGATGGAAGAATCCCATGCACAGCTACAGACTGGGGACCGACGAGCTAGGCAGCAGTTCTGCAGAAAAGGATCTGGGGGTTACAGTGAATAAGAAGCTGGATATGGATCAGCAGTGTTCCCTGGTTGCCAAGAAGGCTAATGGCATATTGGGCTGCATTAGTAAGAGCATTGCCAGCAGATCGCGGGAAGTGATTATTCCCCTCTATTCAGCATTGATGAGGCCGCATTTGGAGTATTGTGTCCGGTTTTGGGCCCTCCACTACAAAAAGGATGTGGACAAGTTGGAGAGAGTCCAGCGAAGGGCAACAAAAATGATTATGGGGCTGGAGCACAAGACTTATAAGGAGAGGCTGAAAGAACTAGGCCTGTTTAGTCTGCAAAAGAGAAGAATGAGGGGGGATTTGATAGCAGCCTTTAACTACCTGAAAGGGGGTTCCAGGGAGGATGGAGCTAGGCTGTTTTCAGTGGTGGCAGATGACAGAACAAGGAGCAAGGGTCTCAAGTTGCAGTGGGGGAGGTCTAGGTTGGATATTAGGGAAAAGTTTTTCACTAGGAGAGTGGTGAACTATTGGAATGGGTTACCTAGGGAGTTGGTGGCATCTCCATCTTTAGAGGTTTGTAAGCTGAGGCTTGACAAAACCCTCGCCAGGATGATTTAGCTGAGGATAGTCCTGCTTTGGGCAAGGGGTTGGACTAGATGACCTCCTGAGGTCCCTTCCAACTCTTATATTCTATGATTCTATATGGCTCTGGTTCCTTGTAGCTGTGATTACAGTGTGACTATCCTAAATACCAGAAATGTAAAACACACATAATAAACAAAATGTGATTATTGTTTGAACTCCAGAATCAAGTTATTACCCACCAGAATTATTGCTGAATTACAGAGGTCACCTATCTGAAGTATTAAGTTACATTTTTATACATGATCATACTTACATCTACGATTTTGGCAGACCTTATCTCTGCCATGATGCCCTCAAATCTTGATTGTCTAGTATTGGTTAGACAAGTGGTGAACTGAGGCTTTTATTTTTATGGTGCAATTAGATTTTTTCTTTCCTCAAACTCCTGGTTGCCTATCACCATTTACCTGTTTTGTCCATTTGTTGCTTTCTATCAGACACTTAGATAGTAAGCTGTCAGGAGCAGGGACTGTCATCTTTGTTACGTGTCTGTACAGAGGTTAGATTAGGTCATGCTACTGCAATCATGGAATCATAGGGCTGCAAGGGACCTTGAGAGATCACCAAGTTCAGCCCCCTTTGCTATGGCAGGACCATGTATATCCTTGACAGGTGTTTGTCCAACCCTTTCATAAAAGGGTGGCAGAATTTCATAACCTTCTCTGATAACCTATTCCAGTACGTTTATGCAGTATCTTTATAGTTAGAAAATGTTTTTCTTAATATCTAGACTAAATCTCCCATGCTACAAATTAAGCTCATTACCTGTTGTCCTACCTTCAGTGGAGATGGAAAATAATTGATCACCATTCTCTTTATAATAACTGTTAACATCTTGGAAGACTATTATCGTGTCCCCCCTCCATCTCCATGTAAACATACTCAGTTTTTTAACATTTCTTCATACGTCAGGTTTTCAAAACCTTTTATCATTTTTGCTGCTCTCCTCTGGATTCCCTTTCATTTCTCCACATCATTGTAGCATCCAAAACAGGACACAATATTCCAGCTCAGGCCTAACCGGTGTCAAGCAACATACTTTCTAGTCTTACATATCACACTCCTATTCATATAACCCAAAACAATATTAGCCTTTTTTGCAATTGCATTATATTGTTGACTTATATTCAAATTGTGGCCAGCTGTAACTCACAGATCTTTTTCAGCCAGTTATTCCACATTTTCTATTTGGCATTTGATTTTTCCTACCTAAGTGTAGTACTTTTCACCTATCTTTATTGAATTTCTTCTTGCTGATTTGAAATCAATTCTTCAATTTATCAAAGTCATTTTGAATTCTACCTCTGTCTTCAAAAGTGCTAGCAACCTCTCCCAGCTTGGTGTCAGCAACAAATTTTATAAGTATAATCTTCACTTCGTTATTCAAGCCATTAATAAAATAGTATTGGACCCAGGACAGACCTCTTGTGGGACTCCCACTATCTATATATATGTCCTCCCAGAGTGGAAAGCGGCCCATTGATAACTTCTCCTTGACTTTGGTTTTTCAGCCAGTTGTGCACTCACTTTGTAGAAATTTCATCTAATAATAACAACTCCTAAAATGCAGTTTTGAGTTGCTGTATAAACATGAGTGAATCATACTTTAATTGTGTTCCAGAACCATGTGCCACCCTGGGACTTTAGCAGGGCTAAAACACTCATCAGAACCATAGTTAAAAGATGATGCATTCCAGTGTACCCAGCAAGGCCAAACTACAGTTTAAATGTGTTAGGTGACTTCCTTGTGATAACTGGATCCCTTCAACTTGGTAGTGGCTTCAGTGTCAATGGAGCTTTCAAGATTGGGATCAGTGATAACTTCAAGGAATCTGCACAGTTCATTGGTTTAGCGGGGTATTAAAATGATCTATGTCACAGATCTTTGCAGATGTTTTGTAACAATAAAACAGTGGTTACATCTTTATTGGATTGGAAGCATATAATTATTTTTTGATATACCCTTTTTATTTGCAGTTGTGTAAAATAGGTAAATGGCCATTGTCTTCATTTTGCTTCTTAGATCTACTAAATAGTGATTGTTTAGTATTCAAACTTTCCAAATTCTGTTCACACACCAATAAGAAAATTTGTGGAATGGTGGAAAATAAGCAGTCAGACTAGTACATCTAAATAGTCTTACAGTCATAGAAAAAGTCACTTTCTACATGTATAACACAGCATGGAATTTTATTTTAATAAGTGCTCTCAGTGTCCAGTATATAAGTAGCTTTTCTTTGCACAAAAAATGAGCTGTTATATTTAGGCCTGGCTAATGGATTTTTTAGTATGACAAAGACTTGGTAGTGAATGTCTTGTAGTTAATATTAGAGGAACTCAGGTAACTTTGAGCAGTGATGTGTGAAGAAATGTCTTTTACAACCAAGACTAATGAACCACTATAAATCATGTAGATGTTCTCTTTCAATCTGATTTCTATGATCCATCTTAAAATTTCCTTGAAATGTTATATTACGTTTGCTTTCTAGTTTCGTCTATCATCATGCTTTCCAGGATTCTTTCTGAAGAAAAAAATTATCAATGTGTATAACAAATTGTCATTGGGCAGGTACTGTACAGAATCCTAAACCTCTTTATTTTACAATCTAAACTAAAATAGGTCACAACAAGCAAGTGTAACAAAGGAGCAGAGGGATTGGGACAAGATAATATTTGTGAGAACATGTTGTTCTGTAAACTGGTTACAGGAGTCTAAGAGAGTTAGTCAGGGACACAAAAGGGGGAGCGCAGGTGACTCATCCTTCTCCCCTTGGCCATATATGCTACTACAAATTCACATGAATGTAACCTGCTGAGCCACCATCTTTGCTTCCAGACTGGGCCCAGGAGCGGAAGAAGTTGAGGAGACAGCATGAGGAGATAGTAGCCCAGAGGCCTGGGAAGCAGGGAGCTGGGTCTGGGAAGACCTGGGAGCCAGAGCCCTAAAAGTGGCCACTGCCCTCGCTCTGGCCAGTTGCGGAGAGCTTCAATCACCATTTTTTCCCATTTCCAAGGACTATCCCTGGGTGAGAGAGACCAGCTGGGACCAGGTGAAAGTTTCTCCCCTCTCACCAGAGAGACCAAGACCAGGTGAAAGTTCCCTTGGACCCTACATTTCTGCCTTTGAACATGTGCACTATTGCCTCACTCTAGGTGACTGGATGCCTATCTCCTTCCTAAGCCCCTGAGTGATTCAGAAACTGAAGAAGACAGGCTTTCAGGCACCTAATTCACATGCTAGGCCTGATCCAGTAGGCATGCTCAGAGGCACCTACTGAATTGTGCCCCATTCAGAATCTGACTGGAGGAGGAGGTGAACTTTTAGTGTAGTGCTTAGAACATTCACCTGGGATGTAGGAGACACAGGTTAAAGTCCCTCTTCTACCTAAGAGAGGAGAAAAGATTTGAACAGGGGCCGCCCCTATGCTAATGACTGGGCTATGGGCTCTTCTAATGTGGGGATTCTTTGGGCCCATTTCAAACAGAACTATATCGACACATACTATCTACATTTTAGTGTATGCCAGCAAGGTCCATGCAGGCCAATTAGTGCACAACACTCTGGTGTGTACTAGAATTTACACCCCAGCAGGTGTGCACTATGCACCATGTAGACAAACCCTTAGTAAATTTATTGAAAGTAGCAGGAGTGACCTTCTTTTTTAAAAAGGGGCTTGTGAAGAGTTCATTCTTTAGATTTTTTCCTCTCCCCTAAGAAACTAGGAGTGTGTTTGGTGTGGCCGTTTGCAATTACATGATCTGTTTAATAAGAGCCAATTCTGAGTTTCAACAAAAACTAAAGGGACAGTAAAAGCACAAAGTTTTATTTAGAAACATGGACATAAACTGCATGCACATGCACACACACACAGAGCAAGGAATGTTGCTGGGGTTTCTTTAAATCTCTCTTTTTTCCCCCTACACCCACTAGTTTCCCAAAAATGGACTCTCCCATTTTCTCTCCACCAAGGCTCACATGCACCATTCCTGAGTAACAAATTAGGATTATGGCTACAGTGGTTTCTCTCAGGCTTTATTGGCCTCCAGAGCTCTGCCTCCATCCATAGGCCTAACTAGTGTAAAGCCCAAATAGATAATTTGTTTTGTGTGTTCACATTCGGATCTAATGCCTGGCTGTCATTGCAATACAATGACACAACATCAGAACATAAATATTACAGTACTGTGATGCCATATATTTATGATCCCTACTCGTTTTCCAGCATGTCTTAATCTCTGTTGAGTGGACTGTGATATTTACCCATATGTTATCTCTATTTTTAACCTTTAATTTCTTTTATTTAGATGATACTCATGCCTGAGTGCATAACTCATTGAAATATATGGAGGTTATGAGTCTAGGGGCTTTTGAAAATCTCACTAGAGGTGCCCAAATACTTAAAAAATTCTGACACTAAGTGACTTGCCCAAGATGACACACAAAGCGTGAGATAGAGTAGGGAATAGAAACAGGGTTTTTTAGTACATTGGCTATCACCTGAACCCTTAAGACAATGCTTCCTCCTTTTTTGTTTGCCACCATTTTGCTACTACTGTGTTGAAAGCCTTCTACTCTTAGCGCCTGCAATCTTAGATAGTTTCCCCACATTGTCTCCCCATTTCAGTTAAAACTCCCAGCAGAAAGCCATCTGTTGTTCTTTCCTTTTAAATTTCTCTCAGCTTTGTTAATATTTCTTTTCCTTATTGTTGTTGCAGTTTTATTATTGAACTCTATAGATAGAAAGAAAACTCCTGAGAGTTGCTGGACGCCTATGGAGGACCTGCATCATCCCTTGTCTGCAGTGGGAGTGATACAGCAGGTAGTAGCACCTTTCAGGGCCTGGCACACAGTGTGTATGAAAAATGTTATGTAAATAAAGGTGCTTTGCTCTTTATTGTTATCTTCTTTTCCTCTATCTCCCAGCTTCTGACTGTGCTCTGTTTGAAAACACTAGCAAATGGTTTCTTTGAAGAATAATAGATATGCAGGTCTAATAATTGCCAGGGAAAGGAGGACCTTTAAAAACCAATTCTGTTCTTTGGAAGTATCAACAATTTGAGTGTGTAAATTCTAAGTGGATCCAGAAACACTTCAGTTATTCAACATGTATCATTTTAGTTTAGAAAATAACATTGCTACCTGGGGCTGTCAGATCTCATAATATGAGATGCTTGGATACCACACCTCTATAAGCACCTAAATAGATAGATAGCAAATAAAGCTACAAAAATGAGAATATTTTCACTGGAATATTCCACTGGAAAAAAATGAAATTATACATGTTTTTGGCCAATGTCATAGCTGGGTGAAAACGGAATGAACAAGAGAGATATAGGGCTGGAAGTGACGTCAAGAGATCATCTAGTGAGTTCAGCTCCCATGCTGATGAAGGATTAAGTATATCTAGACTGGTCTTTCTCAATGATTGGTCTGTGGATCGGCGTCATTCCCTGAGATTTCCCTGACGTAATTTAGGAAGGCAGCAAGCTGGTCCATGATATCAAAATGTTGAGAAATGCTGATCTTCTAGACCATTCCTGGAAGTTGTTTATATATTATTATTATTGTTATTTATTGTGTTTTCCTGATGGAGGGCTCAGCTTTTAAAAATGTAGGAAATTCAGGCCCAAAGGTACCAACTGAGATCAGGGCTCCATTGTGCTAGACACTGTGCAAATCTACTAAATGACACTCCTTTCCCCAGTGAGCTTCAGTCTAAATGGATGACACAGGCAACAGGAGAAATAGAGGTGCAGAGAGTTGAAGCAACTTGTGGAAGGTCACACAGCAGAGAAGCAGCAGAGCTAGGAATAGGATTCACATCACTCAGTTCACAGAACTGTGATGCCTCAACCCATAAAGATCTTTGAGAAGAAAAGTGCTGAATAATGGTAAGTTATTATTAACTATAAAACCCGAAGGAAGGGGCTTACCTCAGTATGTGTTTTATATTTTACTACAGAACCTGAATATATCCACAAAAAAAGTTACTTTGATTTTAATTTCAATGGCTAGGGAAGAAATGATCCCAATGAATATTTTATTTGCATTCTTGTCCAGTCTGCAAAGAAAGCACCTGGGGGAGAGTTTATACAACAATTGTAGAGACATTGGGTCAGATTCTGAGGTGTAACAAACTGGTGGATCATCTTTGAAGTCAACAAACCTATGCCAATTTATACCAGCTGGTGATCTGAACTTGGAAAAAATGTACATGCCTGATTGCCACTGTACTATTCAATATTTGAAAATGCATTTGAAGTCCTTTGTTTTTTCCTTGTGATCACATGCAGCTCTGGTTTCTAATACCCTAAGCCTCCTTAATTGAGGTCTTAGTTTTTTAAATTGGTATTAAACATCTTTATTCACAATATTTTTTTAAAATTTCTTGTTGGACCACAAATAAAGCCTATATATTAACAAATATTCACTGTGTTTAAAGGGATTAATCCCCAAAGAGATGTTTATAATCAATCCCTGTAGATCCACACCAGGTTGTTCTAGAACTGATCCTGGGGAGGAGAGCTCATGTACATCAGGGCAAAAGGAGAGGCAATAGATTCAGTTCTTGAGTTCTTGTGTGTACATTCTCTTTGGTTTTAATTTACTTTAGTATCCACCCGTCTTGAATTTGAAGTTAAATCAATTCAAAGCAGAACTCAGTTAAAATTGCCAAATTGTGCAATTTCAGTTAGAGATGGCCCTGAATCAAAGCCTTTGGTCTGAACCCTTCCACCCTTCCCTCCTCCCCAAGCTTTAGATGAGATCTGAAATTCATAGGGGCCATATTTCTATAATTAGCTAAATCAAAACCCTAGTTTCAAAAGCCCATGAAAAACACTGGGGAAGTTTGCATCAGATAATCTCTATAGCGAGCCAAACCAAAGGTATGAATCCAGATGAACCTGAATCCAGATCCAAACTTGGCCACTTGGACATTTCTCTAGTTTTTGTGTAAGTACACAGATTGGTTCTGATTCTCTTGAACCTGGGTTAAACTGTTATATTCATAGTATACAAATAGAAAAGTGTGATAAAAACATAAAATACTCCTTCTGGAAGGTTGCAATGTAACACTACTTTATTTCTTAAAACCTAGAACCTTGACACACAAGAACCAAAAACAGTGCGAAAGAAAGCAGACTGCTCCCTCAGGCAGAGAGGCACAACTCACCCCATCTTTCTGGAGGCTAGTTCTTTGCTGACTGACTGCCCACGATCCAGATGTCATGCTTCCCTACAAAGGCCCCTAGTCTGCAAGCAGAATCAGCACAACCTTTATATTTAAAGTGATAGCTTGTAATTTTAACACATTTTTCAATACATCACAGAAACTTGAAGCCACATGAGTTTCTCATATTTTCAAGTTCAGTTTAATCTAATGCACCTCCTATTACTTGAACTCTGTGGTTTCTAGTGCTTACAGATTTCAGTAATCCCTCACCCTCCTGGAGACATACCTCATGGGTGTTCCTGCAGGCTTCAGAGCCAGCCCAGCTGGCTTTATAGACAGGAAGGCCCCAGAACTTTCATAGACAACAAGTTGGACTGACTACTTTCTTCTGCATAGAAATACCCTAGATGTGAACTTGGTCCTGGGATAACTTCCTCCTGCTGTGTTTTGTCACAATCCACAAGTCCTTCCCCCATCTTCATATCTCCTGAAGTCACGTCTGTGGAAGCCCTGTGCATGCATAGAAAAGTGCATAATCCAGATGATTTATATGGAGTTTAAATGAGAAGGAAGACAGAGGGGCCAACCCTGTCTTCCATTACCTGGGAGTGACTGAGCACAGAATTAAGCCTATAGTGTGTGGTTCTCTCATTCACATTCCCAACAAATCCTCAGATACAGAGGACAGCAAACAGAGCACTTACAGTATTAAGACCAAAATTTGCCCATATGTACCTGTGCACACCTATTCCTGTGTTGTTTCTCCCTGTCTCCTTGTTTGCATGAGTAAGGGCTGAAGGAGTGAGCCCTATGACTATTGCTAACACGATGTTGTGTGTAAGAGATCTAGGTTGTATATTAGAAAAAGCTTTTTCACTAGGAGGATGGTGAAGCACTGGAATTTATTACCCAGGGAGTTGGTGGAATCTCTATTCTTAGAAATTTTTAACAAAGCCCTGGCTGGGATGATTTAGTTGGGGTTGGTCCTGCTTTGAGCAGGGCGTTGGACTAGATGACCTCCTGATGTCTCTTCCAACCCTAATCTTCTATGATTCTGTGATTTTACACTGAAATGTTTTCAATATCCATACAAAGTATCTGATAGGTCATAAAAAGGGCCTTTTCTCCCTAGTGGGAATGCACCAGGGTAGCTGAGAGAAGCGGAACAACTGGGCCATCCTCTGCCTTCAGATGCGCAGGTGTAGTTTTTGAGAATTTCAGTGGAAGCCATGTGTGTGTAACCCAGGGCAGAATTTAGGGTATTATGGATGTTAAAACTATTTTAAAAATAATATTTTGGGGAGCAATGAACTGGGGATGGGGAGCAAGAGGGAAAGGCAGAGTATTTTAGATGATCAGTTTGCCAAATCAGATGTAGCAGAAAAAATCTAAATCTGAATTTCAAGCAGCTCACTGAAACCACAGCGAGCACTGTTCTGAATTTCACAATGCAGTAATTCAGTACAAACACAACTGTGCAAAATGTATGTATTACTCTTAATGAATGAGGCCAGTAGGTTTTTAATTCTTCTGCTGGAAACAAAGGGTTTGATTCACCGCATAGTAATTCAAGAGGATTATTGCAGCTCTTAGCAGTAAAAAAAAATTGTCTAGGCATGAGATCTTATTATCTAATCTGCAAAAGCAAAAGAAAGCTCTTTTAACACTGAAAGTCTCTCACACATGGTGGTAGAGCCTTCCTTGGCGCTTCTTTTTCTATGGCTAAGAACTTAGATTCTTGTCATCAGGAAACATAACATCACAGGCTGCATGTCTTCCTTTTGGCGTCCACAGCACCTAGCTCATTTGGGGTGCTATATTTGTAATGAGCATCTTTGTTGCAAAATGGCATCGCTTGACTTTAATGTAGTTTTTACATTTCCCATTAGAATAAAGATAGCTATAGAAATCTAATGCACTAAGATGAGATCTTCAACAGTATTTAGGCTTTTAACTTTCAGGAACATCAGTGAAAGTTAAGTATCTAAATACCTTTGAGAATCTGGACCCAACAGCCTGACCCTGCAATACTGAATTCAGTGGGAGTTTTTGCCAGTGATTTCAATGGATGCATCATCAGGTCCTAAGAAAATCCTTTATACACCTATGATTCATGCATACAATTCTTGCTCAGGGAAAATTGCCACTGAATTTAATGGTATTTTCTTTTGCCTGAGGAAGGTTTGCAGGATGAGGACCCCACTTTAAGAGAAACTCAGATTTACCTGGGAAAAGGTATAGTGTTTTCACAGCATAGTAAATGGAAAACATACATTTGATCATATTAGTGTTCTCCAAAAATTCCCATGTGAAATACATATAAGAACTTATTCCTAAAGTACTCGCTTCTGCAAGGTTTTCATCCCTCTGGTCCTGCTCCAGGTAAGCACTTAACATTAAGCATGCAGTAGCTGCACTGACTTCAATTTCTCTTCCTTAAGGTTAAGTACATGCTTAAGTGAGTTGCTGGACCGGGCCAAGAGTGCTAAGCAGCTTGCAGGATTGAGCCCAAACAGAGCAACGTCTGTTGTTCCCTTAAGCAAACAGGCACTAGAAAAAATAGAATGAAATGGCATTCCCAGATTCCTTGTTCCATAAAAAGGGTTGTTGTATTAGTAACTTGTTTGATGCTCTACATCAGTGTTGTTCATGCAAATGCAATGCAATACTGATAGGGTAAGTCAGATTTTGTTCATTTTTCCATTGTAGCTTTCACTCTTTCACATTCTTGATTGTAAGGTAACGCAGGGAAAACGCAAAGCCAAACTAAACAAGAAAACAAAAACCGTAATGGAATTGAAAAACTCCATTTATAATATGTTGAAGAAGGGTGTTGCAGTAGATAAGGCCTAGGAGTTTGGAGATCTTGGTTCGGTTCCTTATTCCACTATGCTTTTTTAAGGATCTGGGGCAAGCCACTTGGCCTGCTAGTGCCTCAGGTCTCCATCTATAAAATGGGAATAATAGTACTTCCTATCTTACAGGTTTGTATGAGGATCAGTACAGATTGTGAGGTGCTCAGATATTATAGTAATGGGAGCCATATAAATACCTAAACTAGATTAAAAAGTGATATGCTTATGACTTTGTCCTTTGCTCCTAATTCATGCAAAACTCCTGTTGAATTGGCATGTTTGTAGTATGAGGCCTGGATCCCAGTCCTGTGCCCAAATTACATCCTTTTCTCCATTACAGAATTTCTTCCATCATTCTCTTACAAAAAGACAAAGTAACTTTTTAAACTGAAAACACCTCAGGTTATGATGCAACATCATTTTCCATTTTAAAAGTGTGAGTTTACCAGAGTAGTCTGTCCAATTGCACAGATGGAATTTGAAGCCCAGAGATATTTTCATGTACCCAATCCTGCAGTTTTACTGTGCAGAAAGCTCCCATTGACAATGTGAAGGCTCCAGGATTGGGCCCCAATTGGAAAACAAAGCCTTATTCACTTTAATGAAAGGCCAGGCATTTTTGTCATCTTTTTTACACTTTCTCTTTTTTTTTTCTCCCTTTTCTTTCTTTTTATGGTTTTGTTATTGGAGCATAGTTTCTTAGAGAAATTAAGGATGGAGAAAGACCTAGCACACTTTCCCTTTACTTTAATAGGATTTAGATTGGATCCAGTAAGATTCCATGCATTACCCCATACAGGATTGTTCCTTTCATTACATTTCCTAGTGATCTGTCCACTCAAATTTTATATTTTCTATAAAGAGCTCTCTATTCTCCCCATTAGTGCAAAGGGAAAGTACTGCCACAGAAGGCTTAATTTGCATAGGCATCCACAGTTCCTCTAATGACACTTGAGGTGCCACCATGTTAGGGTGACCAGATGTCCTAATTTTATAAGGACAGTCCTGATATTTGGATCTTATACAAGCGCCTATTATCTCCACACCCCCGTCCCAATTTTTCACACTTGCTATCTGGTCACCCAACACCATACTTACATATGAACTTGGATTTTTGGAGATAGTGAGCTCCCAAAGAGGTTCTGAAAGGAGAAAGAGCTCTTACCTGGTAGCAAAGAGCTCTTTTCCAAACAGCCAAGAATCTGCTCAAGGGTCCAATTCCTGAGTACTTTTGCTTCCCTCTCCATGGAACTATTGCTGCAAGAAACAATGCAGACTTCACGGCCCGAAATAATGCAGATGGAGGACTTTGCTATGAAAGAGGTCACAGAGGACTTTGTGGTGAGAGATAATACAAAGGACAAGAGCAGGGGTGAAAGGACTCTGGTGAGGCCCCTGCCTACACAGCACCTTATTAAAGCTGAACCACAAAACTGGGTTAAGTGCTGGCACTTCTAGATGGAACCAGGCAAGCAGCTCCTTTTGGCCAGGAGACAGACCTGCCAACAGACACTTGGACTGTTCCTACTCGCTGATCCAAACTATAAGTGAGATTTGGTGGATGTGTGAGGTGGAGGACTATTTCTATGGGACATTCTCACAGGGAGAGTGGGATTAGAGTTAGATATATTACTGTCGGTGTTACTGGAGGAAAGGGTTTATATTACTGTTTAGTTGCGTATATGTTCTACTGCTGTATTTTCCCAGGTTTATGACTGTGTTCTCTTTCTCCTCAGAAAGATTTCTTTGTAGATATTCAGTCTCATACAACTTGAGATTGGGGAAGTTCTGCCTGTTAAAGGCAGCCAGGGAGAGTGTGTTTAGTTTTTCCAGGTTTCAGTGTCGGGGCTGGAGCAAGCTTAGTTTTTTGTCAAGAGCGACTCTAGTATATTGAACATGTCCCTTGTTGCTGCCATTAATCTCCTGGCAGAAGGGTTATGTATGAAAGCAGAATCAGGTCCAAAGATCCCAGATTTGGGTAAACCAGAAAGGGGCTAAAGCAAGCCTTGATCAAAAGCCCCCTAACTTTGAATCTGTTGAGACCTAAATCTAAATCTAATCTCTTCATCCCAGACCCAGCTCTAAAATAAATATCTGTCATAGAAATCGCTCACCCTCAAAAAATCCTACTGAAATCCTAGTTCTGTGTTTTAGCAGGAATTCATTTTGAATTAATTTTAATTCAGAATTTAGTCCCAAAACTGACCCTCAGAATAGGTGGTTTGGTACAATGAAAAGGAAAAGAGCACCTAAGAATTAATGTGAGACATTAAATAGCAAGGGAAAATTTATTTATGGTGGCATGGGAAAAGGTAACAATGTCTTATGCTGTCTGGTTTTTATATTTCCTGAATACCTTTTCTCTGTTTTATATGTATTCCTTTTTTCTTTATGTGGGGTAGGGAGTCTGGCTTTGACTGGTCTGGGCGGCGGGGACCTTTCAATATATGCTCACATGCTAGATTTCTAGTTCATTGTTCTGTTGCTAGTTGTCATGGAAACAGGAGCAGCTGCTAGATTATAGGCCCTAGCTTGTGTTTCCAGCAGCTCTATCTGCCTGTGTGTCCAGTTCATGTGATCTGCCAGCCATTCACCCTCCCGCTGCCGATGGTATCATGCCAGACTGTGCGAGATAATGTTTACTAACATCGGCCACATGGCTCCCTTTTTACCACAACTCTGCCCAAAATATGTCAGCCCTAGCGGATTGTCAGGCACGGGGCCAACCTGTCTGCAACATGCTGAAAAATCTGTCACCAGGGGCTGCAACCAGCGATCTTTTGCCAGCGATCTTTCTTTAGAAGAAAGGACAGTCGATGTGAACCTCCATGGATACCGTTCAGCATGATCTGTACAATGGTCTAGATATATATTCAGTCATGTTAAAAGCTTATTAAGAGCTACCAGGTACAGAACCATTATTGCTATTGAAATTGTGCAGTTCTTTGTTTTCATGGCATGCTGCAGTTTTCCTCAGAGTACAAAAGTTTCCAAGAATGTAGCATTTAATGCTAGTGATAACACTGACAAGTCAGAAGGAAATAAGTACCGTAGTGCCAACAATATTGTTAAATGCATACTACTGTTGGTGTGTTGTTTCTCTAGCAGATTTACAACAGGAGATTGCTGCAGTAGGTGCCTTTTTTTACTTCAGTTAGAGCAATGAATGTTGCAATTTAGATGCTTTGCTTCCATAGCTATGTGCTTTAGTATTTAAAAGAGCAACACGACACCTGGGGAAGCCTTCTGTCACCCTAATATGAAACCTGAATACAAGCTTTTCTATTGGAAGCTATTCAGATAGTCAATAACAATTTATAGTATGTTTATATAGTGCAATTCATCTTAAATCAATATATAGATTTATAAAATATGGACCAGACCTGAGCTGGTGTTAATCAGTGTAGCTTCTTGGGGCTATGTTGATTTACTCTGGCTCAGGATCTGGTTCTACTTTTAGAAAGAGCTTAACCCATCGTTGAAAAGCTTCATCTGTTTAACACACAGAATACACAACAGTTTAAAACAAGTAGTGAAGAATAACATTACCAAGGACAGGGGGAATTCCTGGTAGGTAATATGTAAATACACAAGTTAAAATGTGCCCAACACTATTATCTTCCTCAAAGAACCATTGACTCTTTCAGTATACTTAACTGGTTAGGACTCCTCAACTGAGTATATGGGTCTTTCTAAGAACATAGGGCCCTCTATCACCATCCTAGGGAACTGATTAAGGGCTGACTCTGAAAAGAGTGCTCCCTACTGAACTGGCAATTCCCCATCATGTAACATGTAGCTGTTACCTGGGAGTCTGCTTTTCAAGTCATGTGACCAAGCCAAACCTGCTTACATCTTAACACGTTAGGATTGCAGGTATAGTCTGCATACTCCTTATGAATAAAGCAGCGTGTATAATTTGTTTGTTTTTTAAGTTGGCAGTTTAATTGTAAGATATGCTGGGAAAAATAATTCCCAGCAGGAAGACCCTCTCTTGAACTGTTGAAATCTACCACCTCACCTGTGCCAGAGGTAGTACTTAGTAAGAGAGGGAGGATAGTCTTGTGGTTAAGGCACTGGACTGACATGCAGGAGTTTTAGATTTAAATCCAGCGCTGCCACAGACTTCTTGAGTGATCATGGGCAATTCTCTCTGTGTCATAGAATCCAAGGCCAGAAGGGACCATTATCATCATCTAGACTGAAGTGTATAACACAGGCCATAGAACTTTCCCAAAATAATTCCTAGAGCAAATCTTGTAGAAAAATGTCCAATCTCAATTTAAAAATTGTCAGTGAAGGAAGATCCACCAGGACCCTTGGTAAATTGTTACAATGGTTAATTACAGTTACTGTTAGAAATGTATGCCTTATTTCCAGAATGAACTTGTCTAGCTTCAAGTTCCAGCCATTGGATTATGTCATACCTTTCTCTACTAGAATGAAGAGCCCATTATTAAATATTTGTTTCCCATGTAAATATTTATACAATCTGACCAAGTCACCTCTTAACCTTTTATTTTTTAAACTAAATTGACTGAGCTCATTGAACATAAAGCATGTTTTCTAATCCTTTAAACAGCGTCTCAGTTTTGCTTCTATAAAATGGGTTCAACAAAACCCTTTGTCTGCTTTTGTCTATTTAGACTGTAAAATCTTCAGTGTAGGGATTCTCTCTTAATATTTGTAGGTACAGCACTAGCAAACTGGTCCCTGATATTGGTTGGGGCCTCTATGCACTTCTGAATACAAATAATAATTCCAATGGCCACCCACAATGATGGTAAACACTGATCTAGGAGGATACTTTCTAAAGGGAGAGCAAGACATACTTAACACTGAATTATTTAATCCTAGAAAGACAATAAATAACGATTTTACCATGCACCTTAATATAGAAATGTTCCTGCAATGGAATTGAAGAAACATAGAAAATGGTTTCAAAATACTAGATAAACAGTACTGAGATTACACAACCACTTGAAAATGAAAAAAATGATGTTAATATTATGGATTTTAAAAGGTATTATTCAAAAAATAGTCTCACATAAGGTGTAAAATTGGGAGGCTTTGCACTCATTGTATTAATAGAAAGAAACTAGGATAGGGAAAAAGCTTTCACGGTAATTTGTGGAAAAATGTGGTTTAACTAACCTTGAAGCAGAACCTTTTTAAAAAAAATCTCTTTTTAAGGCTGCTCCTTGCTAGAGAGAGACCATGCTGAAAACAAAAAAGATAGTAGATGGGTTCAAAATGTCTTTGTTTTGAGCATAGAAGAAACCTACACAGTTCCTTTACACAAAAAAACAAACAAACAAACCCTCCAGAATAGGTACATAAAAATAAAGATAAAATCATGCTTTAAAGTACTTTCTACCTATATCTGGAGCTAACGTAGTCAATCTATGCTACTTTAATGGATTCCATTCTGTCAACTTTTATTACAACTTTAGGAAATAATTTGCTAAGGTGCTTTTGTGCCATATAGGTAAGTAAAATTCTCTGAATTCTTCTTCTGCCCTGGATTGGCTGAAGAATAAGACGTCCATTTTGCAAAAATATTTCTAGGTTTCAATATTTGTTTCTGTTCAAATGTGGAATGAAACCAAGATCTCCTAACATTTTTCACAAAACAGAGTTTGAGCCCTCTGAATAGCCAGGTGCTCAATGGCCAGAGCACTGGTGTGGGGATTCAAGGCTCTGTTCTCACTGATTCAGGCCAGGCATTTAAAACTTGCGTCTGCCACATCTCATATGATTGCTATAGCTATTCTAGGGTGGATCTCTCTCTCTTATGTTTCTGACCAGAAATTCCACCCTAGACCTGAGAAACCTTCCCAACCAAAGTTTCATTGAAACCAGTATGTTTCCATGAAAAGTTTGCCAACAAAAATAAATGAATAACATTGTTGAAGAGGTCCCGACCAGTTCTACTCCTGTTCTTGACTTCATAGCAAGGAGTGTTCTACATGTTGGCCATACAGAGATTGTTTTAGAGTTTCCAAATACCCCTGCTGTGAACCTATCTGAGGGCTGGATTGTCACTAACAATTCAGCCTGAATAAGAGGCAGTGCAGACTTGTACTGCTCTAGAAGCAAGGCAACCACCAGAGGTTTCACGTTATGGTTCTGTGCCTTTGCTCTACGAGGAGAATAATCTGCACCCACCTTTCTGCTGGAGCAGCTTACTTCCCACCCTTGCGCCAGATCCAGGGTGTGAACTGGTGTGTTGGGATAGTGAAGCCAATGCTCCTCTTGCTCCCTGCC
The DNA here is from genome assembly GCA_007922155.1 of Mesoclemmys tuberculata. Taxonomy (NCBI): domain Eukaryota; kingdom Metazoa; phylum Chordata; order Testudines; family Chelidae; genus Mesoclemmys; species Mesoclemmys tuberculata. The sequence goes on from ML675606.1 coordinate 5,343,769, forward strand.
TCTCCGCTGCCACTTACACCTGAGAACAACTGTTGTCTCTCAACATAGACTCCAGAAATGTGGGTGAGCTGTGCAGGGGACATGGGGGCTCCTTGTGTCTCATTACTCCCCTGCATGACTCCATAAGGCACTCACAACTGAACCCCAGATTTGCAAATCTGCATATCGTTGCATAATTCTCCTATGTCCCTTGCTGCAAGAGCCACCTACTCCATTATAGTCTATTCTAATCTGGTTCTTGTGCCATGTCATATCATATCATTGTGGTGTCTGGGTTCTTCCCATCCACAACTGCATCTCTACTCCACTATAATTTCCTTTCCCTCCTCTAACAAAAAAAAAAGTGACCTTTTTATTTCAGACACAGACAAAACCCTCGATGTAAATGAATAAATTAAAGGGAGTGTTTAGGTATTATTACAGCACAGCATTGTGTGTGCTGTTCTGCTTCACACTTTCACAAGCTCTTTCTCCCTTCACTGAAAGATTGGACTGCTAAAATCATGGATAAGTTTGAGCCTAAAATGTCATGTGACAACACTTGGAATTTACCCTTTATACTCAGTTTTCATGCTCCCAGTGGTGTAGAAGGTTTGAATGAGGGAGTGTTTTGATATTTTTCTTTTACTTAGGGTGATAAGAAATCAAATAGCTCTGTGAGAGGAAAATAATTCCCAGCATCCCTCCATTTGGCAGAACTATTGAAGAGCCAAAATATATCTTTTCTTTTTCTTCTAGAGTGAAAATTTCCACATAGACTTCAGAAGGAATATTTCTCCTTTGATTCCAAACATTTGCAATCCTGAGTCAAGCCTAACAGGTGAACTGAGGCTTGCAAAGCTTTTAAGAAAAGCTTCTTCACCAGCATTTGAGTCTCTGGTGAATAGCTCTCTGCAGCTCTGTTTATATGGACATATGGAGAGAAGAACACTAATACAGTTGTCTCTGCACAACTGTAACAAACAATCTGCTTATTGTATATTTTTTTAAGCAACACTTCATGCTGTCTAACAGGTGGCCCAAAGTTACAATAGATATACTGTTGGGGTAGAACAAACCCCATTTACACAAGAGCCTTGACTGGAGATAGTGACTGAGACAGGCTGAAAAATCAACTTTAGAACATTATTGTTTAAAACACTGTAAAATGTTACAAATCTCAGATGAATATGAGCCTTGCCTCACATATCCTCCTGTTGCTCTCAATCTGTCTCTGGATCAGTAGAGTTAATGCTCCCAAAGAAAGAATGTCAGAGCAAGAATTTAAAATCCCTTTTTCATTAGCCTCAAGTTTGTGGATATAATATTGTATAGTTTACACAAGAGTTGGGCCATATTTTTGTACTGATCTGCTTAAGCAAGTATCTCAATTTCTATTATAGATTTTGGGTTCATTAGGAGCGTGCTCCTTCTGTATCCTCTCAATATTTAAATGTGGTGCCTTGTAATGACATGTAGTTTGATGTTGTAACATGGGGTAAGCTTATGTTATTTCCAAAAGAGGCATAGTGGGTCTTTCTTAAAGCCTATTAAGATTTTTTCATCAAAACTCATCTTTAAAGAAAAACTTTCCTCACCTCCCTGATCTGTTTCATTCTCCTCTGAGATCTTTCCTGTAGAATTTTGCCAATCCTTGACTCTTCCACTTGTTAATAATTCTCTTCTTGGTTATATAGCCTGTAGCCTAACAATTCCACTTCGAAGTGGGTGTGTTCTGTAAAGGAACTCGGTGATATTCAGTGTAAATCCTCTGAAGGACTGGAGAAATTTAATATCTCCATGGCTTGCTTTGTTTGTCTTTTACTGCAGGCCTGATCCAGCTCCCACTGAGTTCCATTGACTTTAACAGGAGCTGGATCAGGTCCTAAATGAAAAGCACAAATAGCAGAGCATATGAAAATAAATGAGCAGGGGATTATAGAGGGATTGTACAGTCACAAATACAAAAGACTCTTGAGTTTGAAAATCTGATGACCATATGCACATTCAACAGTAGATCAGGAGTGCCGAAACATGTGCAGACATGGAAAGGCCATCAGCACTGTAAATATGGCTCCACCCTCTGCTCCTTCTCTTTCTCCAAGGCCCCACCCCCTGGCTCATCCTCTTCCTTCCAGGGTCCTACCCCAGTCAGGCCGGATGCTAGAATTGGGCAGTAGTAAGGGCTGCCCAGGAGCCTGCGTCACTGTGGGGAACCCAGACCCTCCACCTGCCCTGGGTGAGATACCAGGATGCCCAAGAGTAGCCCCTGGCCCACACTGCCAGAGGCAGGTGGATGGTCCAGGGCTCTGAGGCTCCCCACAGGCTCTGCCCTTCTGGGCTGGCCATAGATGGGGCATCAGGGGGAAGAGAAGGAGCAGGTGGCAGGGCCTCATGGTGAGGGGGGCTAGGAGCCACCTCAGACCCTCACCAGGAAGAGGTTGGCACCACTAGCAAGGGCTGCACTTCCTGGCAGGGGAACTGATCACCTCATCAGGTCCCCCCACTGCGTTTACAGTTTTGTGCTCCGATTATAAAAACGAATTGACTCTCTTGCCGTGTAAAGGAAAACAAAAATAACTCCCCAAAACTCTGACATAAATTCTGACAGCAGCACTGGACAATTGTTATGGAATTATAGGAAGGGAAATTAATATTTAAGCCCAGACTGTCATTTTGTTCCATGTCTGTATGATGTTTAGCATGGAGCCGGGTCCATACCAGGGACTCATAGACTCTACAATAATACAAATAATCAATAATACTAACAATAATAATAATATTAAAATTACAATGTCCCAGCGGTGTGTCCCCAGGAGGATGCTGCACCTGAGGCTGCTTTGAGCAGGGACATTTGCTTTACAGCATGGTAGATACATAACAGCTTCATGTAACGCAGGCCACAGGTGCCTTGAATTCTATCATTGGCTCAGAACTAGTATTTATAAAAATCATTGAGACATTCTTTCAAGTAAAAATAACGAGAGTCCTGTAGCACTTTAAAGACTAACAAATTTAATTTTTGCAGACATAAGCTTTCGTGGGGTTTAACCCACTTCCTCAGATGCATGGAAAGGAAATCAGATAGGTGGTATAGATATATACAGTCAAGGGGAAGGTACTACAATGAGGGGGGTAGGTAATAGCAAAGTCCATACAGTTAGAGTAGTTGAGGCCTATTCACAACCACTGATTAGAAGGTGAGAATGTGTGAACAGTGACAATTATTTCTCGCAATGAGATAACCATTCCAAGTCCCTGTTCAGATGCAGTCTGATTGTGTCAAGTTTGCAGATCAGTTCTCGCTCTGCAGTTTCTCTTTGAAGGCTTTTTTTGAAGTTTTTTTTGTTGAAGTGTGACAACTTTCAAGTCGGCTACAGAGTGTCCTGGGAGACTGAAGTGCTCTCTGACTGGTTTATGGGTGTTTCCATTTTTTATGTCTGATTTGTGTCCATTTAGTCTTTTGCGTAGTGACTGTCTGGTTTGGCCAATGTACATGGCAGAGGGGCATTAATGGCACAAGATGTCGTATATTACATTAGTAGATGTGCAGGTGAATGAGCTCCTTATGGTGTGGCTGATGTGCTTAGGACCTGTGATGGTGTCACTAGAGTCGATGTGTATGCAGAGCTGGCAACGGGGTTTGTTGTAGGGATAGATTCCTGGCTTACTGTTCTTGTTGCATGATGTACGGTTGCCGATGAGTATTTGCTTCAGGTTGGGGGGCTGTCTGTAAGCAAGGATAGGTCTGCCTCTCATGGCTTGAGCGAGTGAGGGATCATCTGCTAAGATAGGTTGTAGATCCTTAATGATGTGTTGGAGAGATTTTAGCTAGCTCTAGGTTGTTTAGCTAGCTCTTCTGTTGTTTTCTTTGTTGGGTCTGTCCTGTAGTAGGTGACTTCTGGGTACTCATCTGGCTCTGTAAATTTGTTTCTTCACCTCTCCAGGTGGGTATTGTAGTTTTAAGAATGTTTCAAAGAGATCCTGTAGGTTTTTGTCTCTGTCTGAGGGATCGGAGCAAATCCGGTTGTGTATCTTAAGGCTTGACTGTAGACAATGGATCGTGTAATGTGTCCAGGGTGGAAGCTGGAGGCATGAAGATATGTATTGCAATCCTCTGGTTTTCAGTATAGGGTGGTATTAATGTGACCATCCTTTATTTGTATTGTAGTGTCCAAGAAGTGGATTTCTTGTGTGGACAGGTCCAGGCTGAGGTTGATAGTGGGGTGGAAATTATCGAAATCCCGGTGGAATTCTTCAAGGGACTCTTTCCCATGTGTCCAGATGATGAAAATGTCATCAATGTAGCGTAGGTAAAGGAGAGGTGTCTGGAGACAAGTTTTGAGGAAGCGATATACTTTCAAGTGATACTCACCAAAGGTCCCATTTATAAAAACATATATGTTGTTGATTGGATTTCCTCTTTGCCAGCCATAAGTTGCAACCATGATAACTACCATACCAAAATCATGGGTGCAACACTTGTCCATTTGGATGAAAATCTCCATTCTACAATACTTAAAAACTCACCTGTTCTCTGGTGGATTTCTTTTAGGATAACTTCTATTGAATACCATAGAGTTCCTGTGAAATCATGCTCACCTTCTGCAGGATAGGAAAGGTTCAATGGGAGTCTTTACAATTATTTTTTGTCCTAATTGCATGAATAGCTTCATTTTCACTTTGCAGAGCCTTTTCAGTTCTTACTCACTAAGATATGTGAGCCGATTGGCCTATACCCCATTCAAAGGTAAGTCATGGCAGCCATCTTGGATTAATGTACTTGAAATATTGCCTTGGTTCTTAAGACGAACATGCTCCTTTCCCATAAAAATAACAAACCCCTGGGAGAGGCAAATGTGAACTTCATGAGGCTCACCGCACAGAGTTAACTCACTGTTAGAGCTGGTTGACATTTTTTTCAAATTTTTGATGAAAAAATTGTATGATCTTTTGGATGGAACTTTTCACAAATTGCCATTTTTATGGACTAGCTTGTAAATGAAAAACTTGCCCCTTTTCTTTTTCAAAAAGCCTTCACCGCTTTTTGACCAGCTCTACTTTGTCTGCAACTCCCCAAGGCTTTTGGGAGATTATGGCAGTATTCTGGGGAGGTGCCTGGAATGCTTTTGCCGTGACACAATCACTCATTGGACTGCACACCTTTCCTGTAAGCTCATAAGCATCTCTCTTTCTGGAAGTGAGGCCTCTTTGGGCAAAGTGCTTTCCCTGGGTGTCCCCTGGCAACTGATCCTCCAGCCCCCTCAGAGGACTGAAGCTGTGAAGGATGATCTCTGCTGGCTCCATTGGCAATAACAACCAAGTAGATGTCCAGTTCAAATTCATATGGAACAGAGTGGGTCCTCCCCATCTCCAGCGAAGGCCAATGCACCCAAAAGTTACTGAATCCTTCCTGGGTGGTTCTCACAAGGAGGGGCTTCTGCTTTCTTTGGGGCAGTGGGTACACTTCTTCAGACAGTATATCAGTGGGCCTCACCTTTTCTGTTGGAGCCCCTCATCCTTTCATTGAATCAAGGTCTCAGTGCTATTCCCCCATGCTACACCCCATTGCCACTCACTCTGTCTCAGCTTGTTTTCAATTCAATCTCTCTTTCCTTTTATATTTCTGTTTCTTCTTGATATTTTTTATTTTCTGTTTATTTTGCCTATTTTTTGTTATTTATGTGGCTCGTTAGCTTGTTTTTGGCTTCCAACATCATCTTTTTCCCCTCTGTTACAGTTCTTTTCTCCTCTCCCTCCCTCTAGTTTCCCTGTGTCCTCTCTGCTCTCACAAGGCCACCTAAGGTTTCATTGCACTGGTACAGTCTCCCTGGCTTTCCTTGGAATGAGACAATATTTTCCCTGTGCTCTGAGGTTTGTGGTTGAAACACTCTCCTGTCTGCCCATCTAATGGGGTCAGAAAGCTCCATCTATACTAGACTATTTCTCTCTTGGGTAATATGCTTGTGTGTGATGTTCTGAAAAGTCTTATATTTGATGGAGTCAAAGAGAATGATTGCATTTATTAAACACTATTTAAAAGACAAATATTGTGCTTGGTTGGAAACATGACATAAAAATGGAATATACAGAAATCTCACTATTAAAAGGCTCTTTTAAGATGCTCTTCATACTCCTGGAAAATGTGGTTACACAGGAAGATAACATAAAGACACAGAAACATCCATTCTTAGAAATCACAACCTGCCTTTTTATTTCAGGAGCTGACAAGGCTAGAGAGAGACAAAGGGCTACTTCCTGGCTCCTCTTCCTTCTCAATCATTCATCTCCTCAAGCATCATTCCCTCTGCCCTTCTTCTGGAGTCCAGCTATGCCCATCTCTGGTCCATTTTATTTAAAATATGTTACCATTTTAGCATGTGCAATTTTATATGTGCCTCAGTGTTGAACGTCATCCTGTGTTTTGGGTATCACATCATTGGCGGGAAGCCTGCTCCTGCCTTTGGACAGTCTGAAGTTCAAGATCATGGGTGGTCGCTCACATTAAGGGAGTTTCCATTGTAGCATGTGTGGTTTTCACACTTAATCCTCCACTATAGTGGGTGTCCTTGGCCAAAATTTCCATTCTCCTTACTGCTGTGTAGCATGCTATGCTGCAGTTATCCACATAGTTCCTTCCCTCCACCTCAGACACAGCTGCATTTTGATAATGCTGTAATGTATATAACTCATTGAACTCTTTGGGATCTTTTAGGTTGAAGGCACATTATACATTATGTAGCATCCACATAAAATCTCTTGTTGTGCATAAGTGGTAGACAATGCTATAAATAGTCAAGTAATACTGTACATCAACATGGTCTCAAATTTCAGCCCAAACCAGAATAGTAAAATTGTTACCTTTGTGTGCAAATGACTGTATGTACACGTAAGTATCTGTTGGCAGTTTTTAATGCAAATAACTGCTGTGTATTCCCCACTCTCCCTCCCCTTCTTTTTTAAAACATTCACCAGATTTTCTTTTTGTTTGTTAAATGCCTTGATAGGCTACTGGTAATCTACCACTAATCCTTTCTCCTCAGTACACACATAAAGAAATAAAAGATGCCAGTTTGTGGCTTAGCTGCATTCAAGAAACCTCCGTATTGCTGCCAAGAACTGCCATCTGCCACCTACAAACGCAGGTGCCAGGGAGTCTCCTCTGCACACAAAGCATAATAATATAACACAAAGGACCAATGTGCACTAATAATTGCTAAACACACAGAAAGAGGGGCCAGAACATTTTTATGAAAGTTTACTTAGTCTGTGGAGATTTGCATACAGATGGCTAGGTCAGGGTGCTGTGTATGCTGCCTAGGCCACTGTGGGGTAGGACTGTCTTCAAGCAGCCTTTATAAGCACACATGGCTTTTACTATAGCATAGTGTTGTGGAGAGACCTCATTCTGCACACACTGAATAGTCATTCAAGTAGCTTGCTTTGAAATGAGAAAAGACCTTGGATGAGGGAAGTGGGGGGGAAGCAAATTCTTTTCTTTGTGAGACAGAGGAGGAGTGTTGGGAAAGGGGCCAGAGGACTTAAAGAATGTGGGTTAGCAACCAGGAATTAGAGCAAAGTTTCTGTGGAGACACACAATTAGATATGTGGCATTCACCCCTCTCCTTCTAGTGGGCAACAAGAGCAAGCACATTTCAAAGGGTTCACGGTCTGCATGAAACAAGAATGGGAGAAAAAAAACACCCTAAATTTTAAAGTATAAAGAAAAGAGTAACTGTCTTAAAATAAAACAAACCAAAAGGTTAAGAAGCAGCAAGAAATTTCCCTCTGACTAAGAGAATGATGATACAAACCCTGAATTTACTGGCTTTCCTTTTTTGCATGCCTGTTAAAGCATTGGGATGTTTTAGACTGAAAGCATTGTACATGGATGAATTTATGGAACTTCTTATTTCATGAAGTCATCCTGGCATGGGCTTAGGTTTGCCTACAAAACCATATTGCCTCATTCAGAATAGTGATGGCAGGTGTCAGGGCTTAGTTACAAAGGTGCTGGGCACTATATAAACACCAAAGATAGACAGATAAGGGAGATTTTCAAATGCACCCAAATCCCATCCTCTTTCAAAGAAGCCTAATTGCCATTTGTGCCTTTGAAAATGTCCCCCTTAATAGATGTGCTGCTCAATTGTCCTCTCACACCAGTTTTATACCATTGTGACTCCATTAAAGTCAATGGATTCACTCCTGATTTACAGAGTTGAGAGTGAGAAGAGATCAGACCTATGTGTCTTTCACCTGTCCCTGTGAAAAAAAGCTTTCCATTCCAGCTCTTGGTAAGGTTTTGGTTTTTTTTTTTTCAAAATTGTCAAAATGATGCTTTGTGGAAAATTTACAAAATGTAACTATCTGGTTACAGGGCATAATTACACCTTTTATCACCTTTCTGTGTAAAGAGAAGTAGAGCTCCAAAAGATACTACTACAATTACCTGTGTGCTTGTGGAAGCAATTCACACTGCCTTACGTTTTCAAAAGTGTCTCTCTCTAGATATTTACATAGCCCCCATCAGCATTGTATCTGAGCACCTCACAATTATTGATGGACTTTTATACAATAGTACTGTAAAGGTTAAAAAGGTACCCTCTTCTCGTTTGGAGAATCTGTAGTTTTGTTTACCCATTTATTGTTTTACCATGTCGCCACTGCAATTATCCTCAAAACACCCCTGTCAGGTAAGAAAGCTTTAAATCTCTTCTACAAATGGAGAACAGAGGCAGATTAAATGACTTGCCCCAGATCACACAGGAAGTCTGTGCGGGAGGCAGGAACTGACTCCAGATCTTTTCAGCATCAGTTCAGTATCTTATCCCCAAGTCCATTTCTTCCTGCCCTGGAATTGTTCATCGGTTTTGGTTGCCCAACCTGAGACACTTTAAAAGGGCCTGAATTTCAGAAAATGGTTTGTCATGACTGTGAACCCCTAAAGGTGTGTGGAGCTCAGCATGTGGGATAGGCAGGGAACAAGTGGGGCAGAGGAAGGGCAGGACTAGAGGTGCCACTTCTGCAAGGATTCTTGCATTCTTCCTCCACAACAGGCCTACATAAGCTTCTTCATTCATTGTGCTGCAGTAGACTCCACTGAGCCCAAACACAGGACTCATAATCATTTTCTTCACTACTCTTCTCAAAGCTGACCTGAGTTATAGTGTCAGTTGCTAGGCCCCAGATTTGTTGTTTATGCTGTTAATGCCATATATTTTGCAAAGCTCATTCTTCCCCTCAGGCTTTGGAGACTGGGAGTGTTGAAAATTGTGATTGTAGGGGTGTGGACTTGCATGGTGGATTTGTGATGGGCTGTCTTAAACTATCTCACTTGGATTTTTAAGTGATGTCAAGGGGCCTAGAACATATGAATGAGAGCATATGGATGGGACTCTATAATTCAAAATAAACAAGACATTCATCACTTTCACAAAACTGTAATTTTGTTTAAAAAGGGAAATAAACTTGAATTGTGTACATGCAGGAAAAAGCCCAATACTTCATTTTTATTTATTTATTTATTTATTTTGGTGCAAGTGCCTATATTTTATATTGCTAGCACGCCGTAGGATTTTGATTTCTTAAGCCATTTTGGCTGTACAGCAGCTTTGTAGCCCCTCTCTGAGAAAACTCCTCAGTCAGAAGAAGTTCCCCTCATAGTTAAAAGGTAGAAATTGGTAGAAAGAAATGACCTCCACTCACTCTACAGCACTGTGTGGCTTCTGACCAAGGTATTTTTTTAGCAGCTGATTAAGTATCAGAAACTGTAGATGCCAGTTTTGAGGTTGAATCACATCATTAGATTCAGTTTGTCTCTTTGTACATACTGTACATTTCATGGCTAGGTAGTAAAAGGCTGAATACAACCAGATAGATCTCTCAGGATCATTTCATATGTTGAGAACATTACTATAGTGGAAATATTTTCAAATAAAATAGCTTCTCTTTATTTTTAAATGTAGGGCTTACATAATCACAAAACATTTTATAAGCCTTCTGGGTGAAACAGAAACAAAAAACAAAAAAGTAGTGGTGGATAGCATCCAGACTCCTCAATAGCAAAACTGTGAAATTTCCATATAAATGATCCCTTCAGGAGTTTGGGTTTTACTCTGAATTCCTTCTTGGTCTGCAAGGTCTGAAATTATGCCAGTCTTAGGAGTTCCAGGTATTTTCCATAAATACTGCTTTACAAACCCTTTCAAAGTAATCATAGGATCTCTAAGGATGTTCTGACCGTGTGCTCCTGGGCATCCCAACACATGGAATGTTAATGTTTTAATCACCTCTCTTTATTGCAACTTCCTTATCATGTATCACAAAAGCCTCTTCAATACATATATTGAAACGTGCTTCAAGACTTATTGCTGGATAATGAAGGCAGGCACCCACTGCGGCAACCAGTAGAAAAAACAAGGCCTGCTGTAGTGGGGAGAGTATAGAGAAGGAAGGGGAGGCAGAAAGGTCTGGCATAGTAAACAGGCAACAGCCCTGCACCTGGTTTCCTCCAAGAAAACAGCCAGGAGGCTACAAAACCTAAAATGATGACATGGTACCAGAATAGGATTGTAGTTAAACATCCCTGCAGAAAAAGGAAGCCAATAACCCCCCAATTTTCCTCTTTCCCCCCATATATGCAAAAGAACTATGGAGGTGAATCAGCTCCTGCGATGGCTGGCTGACTCACAAACATGACAACAACAACTGTTTGAACAACTGGCAGCCTATCAACAACAGTTGTTGCAATAGGTGGCAGAACTAGCCATTACCCCCTCAGAATTTTGGCCCTATGGGGAATGCATCCCTCATAATCAGGGAATAGCTCCCATCCTGATGCTCCCCGAGATGACTATGGATGATGACCCAGAATCATTCCTGGTAACCATTGTGAGGGTAGCCATGGCTTCCCACTGACCTCCAGCCCACAGGAAAATCTGGCTTGCCCCATTCCTCACTGGGGAAGCCCAGTCAGCGTACTGAGGGCTTGATGACAGAGGCGTAGGACTATGAGCAAACACAGACAGCTGACTGATTGAGAGACAAACACCAAGCAAACACCTCAAGGTCCATGGGTAAGATTTCCCCATGACAGTACACCCGTACCCTTTAGTTCACCCCCCGTTCGTTGCCCCATGCCTACACAGGAACAAGGTGCAAGTGAAACTCAGAAGGATGGTAACTCAACCACCAGAAAACAAGGGATAGATGTGATAGCCTGTTACTCCTGTGGACAATTGGGACCCAGATTTCATGAATGCTCCTACATGGAGTGTAACTTTGGACAGGTCTGGACTGGTGATAATATGTCCCAGAAAAAAAGCCCAGGGTAACTCAAAATCCCAGTCAAAGTGGAGGGTCAAACGACACACCCATGTGGACTCAGACTGTGATCAGACATTTATCCAGGAACAGATAGCCAGAAGGGGAACTCAAGAAAGGGGGAATCCTTATTAAATGTATCCATGGAGATACTTTAGGGTATCCCAATGTGACAATATGACTGACTGTTTATGCCTGGATGAGACAAGACCGGATAAGAGTATGTATGTTTCCAAATTTTCCCATCCCTATGATATTAGGCTGAGATTGGCCTTATTTCCCCAAGCTCTTGCAGAGGCTTCCCTTAACACAGGTGCCCTCTGAAGGTACCTCAGCAGAGATGTTAGAGTCTTGTTCCCTCTTAAGAACCCTGACCTTCTTATCTACCAGTCCAAGAAAAAAAATTCCAGAAAGAAAAATAGGTAGAAAGGAAAGAGCAGAGGGAGATGAGAGAGGTGACCTACTCTGTAGGAACCACAGACACTGCATCTGATGCTGGTGGGATGTGAGACCATGAGAAGAGCCATCCAAAGGCCCAAATACAACATCCCATCCACAACTGAACCTGAAGAAAGTAACTGGACTCTCAGATTTCCATGTGAAGTAAAGGAATGATAAGACTTTGAGCCAAGCCTTTGAACAAGTGGCCACTACAGATGATGAGGAGGTGGATCCCATACAGGCATAGCAGTATTCCCACTTTTCCCTTAAGACAGACTTTCTATATCACATAGATCAAGACAAGCAGACACAAGAGATACAGACACAATTACTAGTACTTTGGGTTTGGTGCCGCAAATTAATGCAGGAGATCTTGCGAAGGACAAGACAGTCTAGGATCCTGGACTGATTCTTTTGGCCAAAGGTCTTTAAGGAAGTTAATAATTTCTGCTCATCATGTCTTGAATGCCCCTCAGGGAATCCCACTGACTCCATTTGTATCACTCCCATTGGCGGAGATTCCCTATGAAAGAAATGAAGTTGACCTGATTGGCCTCCAAGTGAAGAATACTTCTGGACATCAGCATATACTTGTCGTTGTGGATTATGCCACTGGATGCTCGTAAACCATACCACTCAGACCTACAAATGCTAAGACTATCGTTAATGAGCTGCTGAAGGTATTTGTCTGGGTAAGGTTTCCCAAAGAAGTCCTGACAGAACCAGGAACAAATTTCATATCTTGAATGATGAAAGAAGTTTGGGAACTATTAAAAATCAAAGCAATATGCACATCTGTGAACCACTCACAGACAGATGGCCTAGTAGAAAGATTCAATCAAATACTCAAGAGGATGCTCAATGTATTCATTGCCCAGGATGGCCAACACAGGGACCAACTACTCCCAGTCTTATTCTTCACCATCAGAGAATTATCTGGAGACCCAAGCCTCAATGAAGTTTTCACCCTATGAATTGCTATGTGGATGACAGCCAAGTGGCATATTTGACCTGGTATAGGAAATCTGGGAAAGTCAAGCATCAAGAGCTGAAAACAAAGTGCAGTATATTTTAAAGTTACACAAGAGGCTGGAGGCTATGGGGACATACATTAGAAAACATCTGAAGGAAGCACAGAAACAACAACGACAGTATAATAAAAGGGCATGGATGCATGTCTTTCAGCCGGGCAAAAGAAACCTGTTACTTTTTCCAAGCTCAGAAGTAAATGGTCAGGTGGCAAGTAATGGTCAGGTGGCAAGGCCCTTATAAGGTAATAAAGGAAGTAGGGACCATGGACTATTTCATCAGAGAACCAGGGAAGAAAAAGGAACAACAAATTTACCACCTACATTTACCGAAACCTGGAAAGTCAGGGAAGACCTTTTCATCACACTGTATCCCGAGGAACAGGAACTAGAACCCTAAGTTACTGAGTGCCTAAAAAAAAGCTCAGTACCCCTTTGAAATAAGTAAGGATATGATTCAGTCACAAAGGTCATGGATTCCAGGACTTTCCGGGACTTGTGGGGCGGGCCTGGAGCAGCTGTCGGCACTGGGGTTACAACTGAATAGCTGATCGGCAGCCAGTCCTGGGTTGTAGAGCAGCAGCCACTGAACAGCTGATCAGTGGCCATCCCCAGGGCCCCGGAGCAGCAGCCCACGGTTGGGTATGCCCCCGTAGGGCTGGAGCAACAATCGTCAGCCCCTGCCACAGGAGCGGTGCAAGCCCTGTTGGGTCTGTTTGTTTCCTGCTCCCCTTCTCTCCAGGGTATTTTTAGTAAGTCAGGGACAGGTCGTGGGCTTCTGTGAATTTTTGTTTATTACCTGTGATCTGTCCCTGACTTTTACTATAAAAATACCTGTGACAGAATCTTAACCATAAGCAAAAAGAACAGGCACTCCATCTGTTGGCCACTTTCCAACAGGTATTCTCAGCTCTCCTTGGGAAGACATTCCTGGCACAACATTACATTAGCACAGAACCAGTAAGGTAATACTGGAAGGACTGTGACCAATTCCCAATAAGCTGAGGGGGACTTTCAAAGAAGAGTTCAGGACCTTGTTTAGAAGTAAGGGTGATAAAAGAATCCCAGAGTGACTAGAGGAGTCTTGTTGTGCTGGTCCGAAAGCCAGATGGCTCACTACCTTTTTGAAAAGTGAACAGACTTTCTAAAATTGATGCTGTTCCATGCCATGAGTGGATGAACTCTTACTGACTGGGAGACATGCAATACATCACCACTTTTATTTGACAAAGGGGTATTGGCAGATCTAGATTTAACTCTGCTTTCCCAGGACAAGACCACTTTTCCTATGCCTATTCCTATTCCTTATAACTAGGCCTGTTTCATTTTAGGATCGTGCCCTTCAGAGTACATTGAGTGGCAGCCACTTTTCTTCATTTGATGGACCAGTTACTCCAACAGCACAGTCAGTATGCTGTGGCATACTTGGACAACATAGTTAGCTATAACAAATATTGGGACTCCCATTTGGACAAAGTAGCTGCCGTTCTCCTATTGCTGAGAGAATCTGGGCTAATGGCAAACCCCATGAAATGTGCAATAGGAAAGGAAGAAGCCTATTACCTGGGACACAGAGTTGATGTAGGACAAGTCTGCCCCTTTGTGAATGAAGTTTTTGCCTTACAGGCATGCAAGACCTCTCACAACCAAAAGGCAAGCGCATGCCTTCTTAGGCCTACCTGGCTACTACTGTCCTTTCATACTCTATTTTGCTACCATAGCAACCCCGCTAACTGACCTACCTAAGGACACTGTCCCAAGACAGGTGCTATGACTACCCACCTGTGAAAGTGCCTTCCAAAAACTCAAGGCCATACTCTGCAGGCTCCCAGTGCTGTATGACCTGATCTTTGAAAACAAATTTGTAGTAGAAACAGACACATTAGAGTTAGGACTAGGGGTGATCCTTTCTCAAGAGGTAAATGGAGAACACCCGATAGTGTATATCATCTTGAAGCTCTTCCCTTATTAGAAAATATACTCAGTGATAGAAAAAGTGGGCAATAGCGAGCCTGTGGTACTACCTCTTAGGAAACAAGTTTACACTAGTTACTGATCATGCTCCCTTGTGCTGGCTAAATGGGATGAAAGGCACTACCTGAGGATCATGATATGGTACCTGCTTCTACAACCATATATGCCTTTCAGATACAGCAGTGGCCAGGAAGTTTGCACCACAATATTGATTTTCTGTCTAGGGAAGTAGGCTATGCCAACTTGGCTTTACATAGGAGCACACGTAATGGGGGTCTACAAATCCCATCCTGAGCATAGACAGAGAGGGGAGGAGTCTTTCGTGATTACAAACAAGCAGCTTGATCACACCTTCATGCAGCTGCCAATTATGGAGGCAGGCACCCACAGTCACAATCAATAGAGAAAATGAGGCCTGCTATAAAGGGGAGAGTATAGAGAAGGAAAAAAGGCCTGAGATAGCAAAGTGGTAATAGCCCTGCGTCAAAGATGCTGCCAGGAAATTAGCCAGGAGACTGAAGGAGAATGCAAGCTCTAAAACTGAAGAGGTGATAAACTTAGTTGTAGATGAGGGTCCAGGAACTGAGCTAACTGAGAACAAATGAAGAAGGGTCAGTCAGGAGAAGCAGAGACCCTTGAAAGACCACACGAAGCAAGTTTGTGAAATATTTTAAGATCCCAAAAGAATAACAACTTTTTAAAAAGTACATGGCTGCCACTTAAAAATGCAATTAGCAGCATGTTTGTAACAAAATCGGAGACCTTGCTTACCATCACTTCCCTCAGACCAGGAGGAATCTGAACTACAGGTACATAGTTTTCTTAGCAAAACAAAGAATATAACAGCCACCATTTAATGTACATTGTGAGAGACATTGTATTCTCACCTCCCCACATTTTTATGCTTTAATAGCTATTTGCACACTCAGATAGCTTTCTCCAAAACTTCTATTTTTAGATTGACTTATTTTCATTCTTAGTTTCAGCCAAAAGGTGACTTTTCTGGGAAAATTCAAGCAAAATCAGTCGGGCTGTATTTCAGTTATATGAGCTTGAAAATATTTCTCTCCCCCATCTATTCCCAACCCAAAAATAAAATAAATAAAGGCTAATACTTTTTATTGCTTTTTGGAACATATACTGAAAGCTGATCTTTAGTGTGATCTGTTTTGGGCTGTACATATCTTTGCAATAGTGTTGAGGGTTTCAGACAGATGAGGAATTGCAAGCAAAATAACAATTCCTGACTCTCCAATAATGGTGAGTCACCAAGGTGGGCAGAGGTGAAAAGGTGGAGCGGGCTGGGCATGAATAGAAAGGGGTCTGAGGCTTAACGAACAAAAGTATATGGAAGTGGGTAAATATGAGATTAGAGATTTATAGATTCCAAAGTCAGAGGTGACCATTGTGATCATCTGGTCTGACCTTCTATATAAAACAGGTTGTAGAAGTTTCCCAAAATAATTCCTGTTTCACCTACAAGCGTGTCTTTCAGATCTTTAAAAAAAAATCCAATCTTGACTTAAAAATTGCCAGTGATGGAGAATGCATCATGACCCCTTGGTATTTTGTTCCTATGGTTAATTACCCTCACTGTTAAAAATTTATGTTTTATTTCCAGTCTGAATTTGTCTAGCTTCAACTTCCAGTCATTGGACCTTGTTATATCTTTCTCTGAAGAGACCATTATGAAATATTTAATGTCTAAGAAGTCATCTAATAATTATAAAACAAAGGATTCAGAACTAAGACTCCTGGTTGCAGGTTCCTGGGTATGGCCAAACAGTATAAAATGCAGTGCAGCTCAGATTTAAAGCTGCTTTTGTGGTCCCCGATCCTGAGTTGGCTGTGTCAGACTGATTATGCTGGATACGGTTGTTCTAACTTGAACCAACTGCAAATGACCCGCAGGGGATGATATAGCACCTAAGTTTTGCCGGTGCACATTGCAACCCTAGTTATACCCCTTTTTCTCAGCCATGCCCCTAGCATTGGCAGCTGGGGTAGAATGGGCTGATGAGGATCTGCTACATCACAGCGAATAATTATAACAACAACATGGGGACAATAATACTTAGGTACCTCGGGACTGGGCTGTACAGACTACATTGGGGCAACCCTTCTGCATGCTGTAGGGATGCTTTATGCTGGAGAAGTGGCACAGATCACCACACTACAGCACAGAACTGGTTCCTGAGTGATATTCCTACGTCTGCTGATGGCTTCCTGTGTGAGCACAAGTCACTTGTGCCACCGTTTTCAAACTCAGGGGCCTAATGATTGATTTACATGCCTAATTCTAGGAATCTGAGTTTGAAAATGTTGATTTTGACGTCTCATCTCTTTGTAAAATGGGGATAATAATATGAACCTGCCTCCCAGGAGTGTTGTAAACCTCAATGCAGTAATGTTGGTAAAGTTCTTTGACTCTTTAGATGAAAAGGGCTATGTAAGTGCCACGTAGCATTAAGACAGGATTCTTCTTGTGCAGTTAGACAAATCTTTTTCTAAAAATCCCCATTATTTAAATGCATGCATTCACCTTATGCAATTAAATTCATGTCTTCATTTATTTGTTCCTTTCAAATGGTCAAGAGAGTTAATAATGGCAAGTGCCAATTATGAGATGGCATTAGCTAGGGTGGTTCTCTTAAGGGTTGATCCAAAGCCATTGAAGTGAACAAGAGGCTTTTTCCATTGGCTTCAATGGGCATTGGATCAGGCCCCTAGTCTATGCAAGGAGTGAATGTCATTATCCTCAGAATAAGCATTAATCAGATTTTCTTTTCTTGCAATGCACACACCTTATTTTAGCAGCTTAAAAGGAAAACTCAGCCACTTGTTGTTAATGATTTTGCTTGGTACGCACGGACAACTGCTACCTGCAAAGGTAACTAACAAAATAACTGTTGAGATGCCAATTTTATATTAATTAAAAAAAAAACAAAAAAGCGACTCCAGTAATCATCAAACCCTTTGATCTGTTTAACCCTAGAGGTCAAAACACCCTGACCCCATCAGTGTTCTTGTTCGAAATTTGCCCCGCTTGGGTCATTTCTTCCATTGTTTTATTCATCCCATATTAACTTCAGAACGAAGGAGCACTGTTCCTGTGTACCTAGCAAATCCTCCTGCTCTTACAATGAGGTGAAGAACCATTGTTTCACTCCAAATCAGTTCCCATTGTGCCCATTCAGCAAAATCGTTCATTTCCCCAGTCTAATGACTACATCCTATTCCAGGCTGTAAGCATTTTGTCACTCTGACCGCAGAGGTTATTTAAGTCCTTTGATCTTACCTGTTATTGCCCTGCTTTTCAGCTACTGAGCTGACAAAGTAGGACACTGTTTTGCTACAAGCAAGTCAAGGTTCACATTAGTAGAGACTTTATTCCAACTTGTACAGAAATAGGTGAATTTATTGAAATAAGTGTGCAAAAAGTATACAGTAATATATTTATTATATAGTGATTATATTTATACATTGCACAGTAATATATTTATTATATAGTAATTATATTTATACAGTAATATATTTAACCCAGGAAGATGATTTTCAAAAGTGCTCAGCACTAGCCTAACTCTGCTACTGTTGAAGAAATCATTCGTTCCCACTGATGTCAATGGGAGCAGAATTAAGCGAATGCTAAGTGCTTTTGAAAATCCCACTGCCTCTAACTATAATGCCCCCCACTGAGGCTTGACTGTGTTTTTTAGCTGGTGCCCTATATGAGGAATGGTGTGAGAGCTAAGGGAGGCACAATACCTCCTGGAACTTCCAAGCACACACTGGAAGAGTGCAGCGTATAGCAGTGGGCATAAAGGTGCAAAGAGGTTCCACTCTGTTCTCCTCTGCAGTTTATCAGCTTCATTAGTTGAAGAGGAACAAGGTGTGTGTGGGAGCTTTTCTGCTGTGGCTAGTGGCATCAGACAGGAGCAAGTGAGCACAAGTATTTCAGCTGTGGCCAAACCACTTGGAAGGCTGGGAGAGTAAGATAGAATAATAACGAAGGTTTGTGAACTGTAATATAAATGAATGTCTCATGAATCATGATGTGCTTTACTGTTCGTAAATTATTTCTGAGCAATGCACACATCTTACTCGTTAAAGGAAGGTACGTTAGCCACACTTTCATGATTCACTATTTCTTTTCCCAAGGCTATTTTTTCCAAGCAGTTTTTTACCCAGTCTCTGTCTATTAGCAGAACTCTAAGAAGCCTTTCATATCTCCCAATGTTATATATATTTCTTGTCCAGAGCCCTGAACCCAGGCCACAGTCCTACAGTCTGAGGAGGTTTGAATAGGATTTCCATCAAAGGGAAGATCTCTTTCCCCACCTCAAATTCCTTGAACCATATCCTTCTGGCTGTAAAACCTCTTCCTGAATCTCACACTCTGGGAATGGGATCTGCACGTGTGGCATCTTACTGCTGGATGGTCTCTCCCTGCTGTGTAGGTCATGGCAATCCCCTTAAAGAATAGTAAGCTAAGAACATACTTTATGTAGCCTATAATGAACAATCATCTGTGGTTGTTCACCCGGCAGTTGTCTGTCTAGGTCAGGGGTCGGCAACCTTTACTATGAAAAGAGCCGTTTTCTGGAGCCGCAAAACATAGCTTACTGCGGCTGAAGAGCCGCATGCGGCTCCGGAGCCACGGGTTGCCAACCCCTGGTCTAGGTAGTAGCTGTATTTCAGTGAAGCAATTGATGTATGTATTTAAGGCCAAATCCTGAAATCTTTACTAGGGCTGGATGAAATAATTACAGTTTCCCATCAAATACTTTTTAGTCTGTTAGCCCTATCTCTCATGGAACACTGTGGTGGCTCAGCCACAGGAAGATACTGCAGTGCATCATGGGGGATGTAGTCCAGCTGGGGAGCCTGGTCCATAGGGGAGAATGGGGAACTGAGAGACCCAGAACTACAGCTTCCATCAGGCTTTGTGGTGGTCCAGACATTTGCAAAGATTAATGTTAACTTGACCCAAAATGAAATGTTTCAATATTTCTAAGCCAATATTTTTTTTAACAACTTTTAATTTTGTGAAAAGTTTTGGCAATTCAACTTTCCACCCCAATTCCAGATTAAAACGAATGTTGAAATTTCAAAATGTCTTTTAGGATGGATATTCCGTTTTTCATTCTGCTCTAGTCTTTACTCAATTTTTACTTAGTCCTTACATAAGAAAGCTCCTATTGATTTCAGGAGGGGTCTGCTCATGTATAACTCAGTAATGATCTCAAGTCCAGAGTGTGTGAAGTACTTTTGGCTTTTTTGAGTTAAAAGGTGTTATGTAAATGTAATCTATAATACAATATAATACTCAGAGCTAATCAGTATAGCTCCTTTATTGGTTAAAGGATTCTTTAGTACATGGCTTTGCTTTTCTCTCTCAGAAGAAGATATTGGCTGCACAGTCATCCCAGACTATTTTATTCTTGGATTTGAGAGACTAGGAACTGGGAATCAAACCCACACAATACACTACGATAGGCTTCAAGTCAGTGGTTGTTGTCATGAGACAAGTATTAAGTTATGATGGAGCATCACATAGACTGGGACATGAGGATTATGAACCTGAGAGAACTCAATGCTCTTTTGGTTATTCAACATGCATTTGTAAACTGAGGAGTTTTCTTAAACTTGTTTGCTGACAAACATCCATTTAGATTTCTCCATCTTGCTAGAGCAAACACTTGTCTTCCTATGAAAGGCAAGTTTTTACCTACTCTGACAGTGGTGGCTAAGCTCAAATTAATAACACTAGAGCTGTTGTTTGAAATCAGAGCCCTTAGTTGTGGAGTTTCTCAGTATATTAGCAAGATTTATATAAATTCTGCTTCAAATCTGCTTCCTAAATTGTCAACGCCCCAGTGAAGGATATCCAGCTGCAAAATGTGGGGCAAACAAAATATGAATCGGAGCAGATAAAGGGGGGAAACAAGATTTTGCTGACAGGAAATAAATTATTCATTATAAACGATGGTTTTGAAGGACGCAATTGTATTATTCATGAGTTTGCCTGTTTCAGAGGTCCGTTTACCATATTGTAGGTTTGTAATAGTAAGAAACAGAATGTGAGTTTGGTTTAGAAAAATGAAGGTTATGTAAGCAGAGTTTAAATCCGTTTGTGGGCATCAGCTGGGAATCAAGTTCCAGTTTGTTTTGTGTGGCATTTCGACTATTATTCTTGAATATAGAAAGCTAGGCAAGAGACTGTGTTACTCAGTGAAAATAAAGTTTGTTTTGCTTTTGTACCATAATCTTTTTATTATTATTCTTGTTATTTTTATTATTACTATTATTTAATATTTATACTAAGATAGTGCCCAGAGGTGCCATTCCGAATCTGGGCCCAGTTGGGCTAGGTGCTGGCAAATATACATAGACAGGTAAATATTGTTTTTGCTCCAAAAAGCTTATGATATAATTTTATCTTCATTATCTAATTTGGACCTGTTTGTTGTATTTAATTCTAATAGAGAAACAAAATATTGACACGGTATATTATTTTAAAGAATTCACATAGAAAACACAATTCATGTATTGATGAGGTGAGTTGCAGGCATGGTCTCAAATAGCACTGAGTCTTAAAAGGCTCCTTCATTGGGCAAAAGCCATTAATAAAATGCATTATAAGTATATTTTGCTGAGCAAGAAGCTCCTATCCCTGTTACACTTTATAGGATACTGCTGCTTAATTTATCAACAGCTGCAGCTGGAGAACTGATGTTTTTCTTTCTCCTCAGGTCTTTAGAGAGGGAAGATGCTTTCTTCTCTCCAGAAGAAAAACTATAGGTTTTGGAGGAGCAATGGCCATCCCTGGTGTTTCCCCTCAGCCCTGACCCAGATGTAGATGACAGAATGAATGACTATCTAGTTTCCCCAGACAATCCAGGGTTGGGTACATACTAAACCCAAGGAGGAGGAAATCAGGACAACAGCTCTTCCAGAGATAACAAAGATAAGGCTGGAACCTAACAGCCAGGCAATAATTGGCAGAGGTATGCGGTGTCTTGGAGGCAAGAGAGTTCCCACTGGAGGTGACTAAGGCTGGGTCTACAGTGACGGTGGCAAATTCGCCGCCATCAGATTGACTGCTCTGGATCGACTGAGCGATCTGTGTAGATCCGCTCAGTTGATCCAGCAAGCGACACAGGAAAACCACCCCGGTAAGTGGCGTAGCGCTGCTGTTCCCTTCGACGCAGCGCAGTGTGGATGGCACACGGAGGAGACGCTGCAAAGTCGACGGGAGATTCGCAAGTGATTAACGTCACTTGCGTATCTCCCGTTGACTTGCGCCGAATCGCAAAGGTAAGTGTAGACCAGGCCTAAGGGGCTGCACAAAGATTATTAATTCTTTTAATCTTTCCCTGTTAGTGAATCACTGCAGCCCCCTTGTCACTTTTGCTGGTCCTTCCTTAACCCTGTCCAGTTTGTCAATTTCTTTCTGACAAAGCTGTCTGTAGAACAGAATGCAGTGTTGCATGTGTGGTTGAGTTTGAACCAACAGAGAAACCATTACTGCTCCATGATGTGATGTCCATCTAAGCAGGCCAAAGAAGCATGGGTTTTTTTCTTTTTTCCCCTGCCATTTTGCCCTGGAACTTTATGTTGAATTTGCTGTTAATCAATCATCAACTTAGTTTAGCATTGCTTTTTTTCCAGTTTCTACTCCCACTGAATATCTGTTTGAGATTATTTTTCCTGAGATGCGTTGGTATGTATTTATCCAAGTCCTCCATTTGCCTAATCTCTGTAGCTCCTTTGCATTACTGTTCTGTACTCTCAAGTAGAAATGAGCAGGAAACATTTTCTCATCCTATGAACATTTCTGAGATTTTGAAAAATGATCCTGTTTTGACTCAGGATGAAAAGTTGAAATTGCACTTTGAAAGAGTAGCACTGAGAGATTATGTTTCTTCCTTGAAAATTTGAGTGAGAATTTTAATATTATTTATACAGGTGGATTTAGTGAATTTTTATACTGCTTCTTCTTAACAGCTATTTCAAAGTTCATCTCCCTTGCACAATAAAATGGGCCTTACAATTTCATTTTGGGTAGAGCTCAGAGATCTTCTGAAATTCAAATTTTGGATGATTTTTTTGGTCAATCTGTTAGTTTAGATGAGCTTCCCATGTGCCTACCTCCCCCACACACCCCTCCCAAAAAAGAAACTGGACAAACATTTGCAATTATTTTGTGGGTTTTTGACCAGCTCTAGCTTTGGGCCTTTGTGACTAAGTGTCTGATGTATAGTAAAACAGTTCTGAACATATCAGAAAAATGATCACTTTGGACCAGATTCTACCACTTTTATTCAGTACAGAACCTCCTGTTGTGAGTAACTCCATTGATTTCAGTGGGGCTACTTGTGGAGGAAAGTTCTACTCAAGCTGAATAAGAGTGGCAGAAACTGGCCTTTTGAATTTGATTTGAAAGAGGCTACAAGTCTAACTGAGGCATGTACACTGAACTTCTAGGGACTTATCCTGAGAGTAGTTGAGTGCCTACACCTCCCATTGACTTCAGTGCTTCTTTGGGTCCATGCATTTTGGGGCACATCTGCACATTCTGCAGTGGGGCAAGATACAGTCTGGTAAAAATTCCCTAGCAGGAGTGTCATTGTGTTTTCTGACCCCAAAGGCTTTCACTTTCCAGGGTTCACACAAAGGTGGCACACATGATGATTCTGAGTGGCACTCACTGCTCCCCCCTTCTGGCCCCGCCCCACTCCTACATGGTCCCCACAACGCCGTGACTCCCAGCACCAAGCAGTGCTGTGTGGCAGCCGCTTCTGGCCCCGCCCCTCTCCCATGTGATGTCACATGGGC
This sequence comes from Mesoclemmys tuberculata, assembly GCA_007922155.1. Lineage (NCBI taxonomy): Eukaryota > Metazoa > Chordata > Testudines > Chelidae > Mesoclemmys > Mesoclemmys tuberculata. Next base: position 5,367,354 of record ML675606.1, read on the forward strand.
CCAGCACTGGGAGAGGGATGGGGCTGGGAAGGTGGAGTGTCCATCACATGGTGCTGCTTGGGGCTGGGAGCGGCTCATGGCCAAGGTACTGGGCCCACGGCACATGGGAGAGGGGCGGGGAGGGAAAGGGGGAAGACATGGCACCCCAAGTCTGAAAGGTTGCCAACCCAGGGCTAATCGTTGGATGAAAAATGACACCAAATAATATGCAAATTTTAAGGATTACAGGTCAGATTTTGCCAACCTATTCATGCTGAATAATTTCTTAGTCCAGGAGAAGTCCCATTCATTTCTATTTGCGGATGGCCTGACCCAAAGTTTACTGAAGTCAAAAGAAAGACTCCCAACTGATTTATGGTCTTTAAATCAGGCAGAGCATAAGGTACTACTCAGCATGAAAGAGGATGGCAAGATTGTCATTTAAACAGACTCAGTTAACTCACACTACTAAAGCGCATTGGCCTAAAAAGCCAAAGTTCTGATGCAGAATTTGCTGCTACACATGTATCCTGGTAAATAAATGCCCATTTCTACACATGTGGCATATGTGCACATGTGATGAACAGACAATGAGCTGCATGAGTGGCCATAAGGATATTATACCAATGTCTGAAATCTTCAATCCAAAATGTCTTGCCCAAATCTTTTTTGGTTTGTTTTAAAAGAAAACCTAAAACCTTTCTGTATGTCCTACTGCATACCAACTTGAAAATGTGCTATACAAGAAGTATACTGTTCTTTGATTTTTCCCCTATATACATGTGTAGAACAAATTTAAATTGATCAGTTTAATTAATTACATGATATGACAGTGGTCATTGTTTGAGAACATACTGAATTAATCCCACCAAACACATTTCTCTTCTAATCTACTCTACTAATACAGAAACAAATGCATTATTTTAAAGAAACAAAAAAACAAAAATCTCTTCTTCATGGATTTGTTTATTTCATTTTCTTTCTTTTTTTCCATATTTTTTTACTGGAACTGTGTTTTTCAGACTCTTCATTTGGGATTTATTTATTTTTTAAATACCAACCTCCATAACGCTGGGAATTTAAACATGATATATTTCTTTGTTAAAAAGAAGAGATAATTATTTGTAAATTAAGTCATCATCCATCTCTGTTCCTTATTTCAGGCTTTAACTCATTTTGGTTTACTGCAATTAAAGCCATTATGGCATCCTTTCTGACATATGTTACGGTTTTCAGAAAACTGACCAGTAACTGTGCAAGTGCTAATAGCAATCTCTATAACTACCAGGATGAAAGTATGTTGCACAGATTTCATGCTTTAATGGTCAATTACAGACTAATGAAATCTTATCTCTGGATTCGTGAGTCATCTTGTAAGGCTCACATGCACAAAGCTTTGTTACTAATTACCATTTCACAATTTTACATAATTGCACTGAATAATACAGGCTGGGACTAGGCAAAAGAGCTGAATAGCCTAGAACCTATTGACATAATTAGCTTCATAGTGCAATCTGGGAAAGGTCCCATTTACTTTGCTGCTTGCAGGCAGAACACAGTCTAATGCTGCTGTGATATATAGAGAAGAACGACCGCTTCTACCTGATGCACATTGTGCTAATATGTGCTGAGTGTGTACGTATTTATACGTGCTTGTGTGTACAGGATGTTGTAGTACACATGTGTCAGTGTGCATAATAACATAAGAAACTGTTGAAATACTAATTCTTAGGTTATTCAATTGGCTGCTTGTGTAGTGTCTAGATCAAGTGTATTTTATTCATAGTTGTTCAGCTATTTGCAAATACTTCAGCACATCTCTCATTTTTCTCACTGGTTGTTGTTAACAGCAGATCTGACAGCGCTGGTGTTGAATAGGGCCATAAAGTGGCAAAACAGCCATTGACTTGGCAGAATCTAAATGACATGGAAACAGTCATTGTAACTCTGAACCCTGAAGAGGAGATTGTCTTTACTTCCACAGGAAAAAAAATATCTGTTTCATTCTCTGCTTAAGGAACTGCAGAAACCTTCAGTACATTTTTCATTTTTCTTGCTGTCCTTTTTGGGAGGAGAACTGGCAGCAGAGGCATTGGAGTGTTGCAAGGGAAAGAGGGGCTAAGATCCTTAGGAACGTTCACAGGAAACGAGTGATGGTTGCTTAGAAGCCTCATAAAGCAACGGGGTTGATATGATTTCTCTATGGATTTTTCATCCACTTTAATTTCTGTTTGGGTCAAGACAGACTTATTTATGTGACAATCATATATGTATATGGAAGGTTGTTTCAACAGTGCTCAATCATATTCTACCGGTGCCATATTAATGAGTTAATACATTATGTAAGTAATTTTCATATTATATTACTGATAACAAATACAAATGGAGAATTAACATTACGATGACTGAAATTACTGATACGATAAGCCGTTGATTTTGCATGAATAGAGCAGAGCCATTTCCACCTGTTCTGCTTCACTCATTGCTTCACCGAAGTTTTAGCAATTCAAGAAGCATGAAATGACAAAGCAGGTGTGAAGTATCAACTCTCCCATTGCCCCAATTTATTGCCAAAGATAGCTCTTTTGGGATGGCTCTGGCATTGCATGTTTTACAAGCCAGCTAGCATAGCTATTTAGTCGACTATTCCCAAAACTTCAGTACATTTCTCATTTTTGCTGTTCTCTTTGGGAGGGGAACTGGCAGCAGTGGCATTGGAACAAGACTTGCTCTGTCAGAAAACCAATTATATGGCACGATTGTTGCTTTTAACCCTCCTGTTCAGTAGATACAGCTTCATCATTATCACTACATTGTAAAGACTGGTCTGCATTATAGACTTAATGGTGTTGGAGATGGCGGGATTGCAAGGGTCAGTTTTGTGTATGGGGATGGAACCACACCATCTTATAACCATGATACTGAGAAGATACGTGAGATGAGAGGCACTATGGTCTAATGGATAGCTAGGACAGTGGATGTGGAGCTGTGAGACCTGGTTTCTATTCTATCCTGACTCTGTCACTTGCTTTGTTGACCTTAGGCAAGTCATTTCACTTCTTTGTATCTCTTTCCACCACTCCCATTCTGTGGCTGTCTTGTCTATTTAGGCTGCAAGCTCTTTGGGACAGGCTCTTTGTTTTTGTGTAGTGTCTAGAACAATGAGACACCAGTCTTGGTTGGGGCATCGAGACACTACTGTGAAATATGGCCTTCGGGGTTAAGGTTGTAGACTGGGATACCAGAGATCTGGGTTTTATTTTCACTCTTAAACAGACACCCTGTGTGATCTAGCGCAAGTCATTTAATCTCTCTATGACTCAGGTTCCCACTGGCAAAATGAAAATAACTGTCCCACCTTACTGGGGAGCTGTGAGATAAATACATTAAATATTGTCACAAGGGAACTATGGAATAAATACATTAAAGTTTGTCTGGATACTTCGGTGATGAGGGTCATATTGGTACCTTAGATAGATAAATAATAATGGGTGTTTGAAGTTGGATGAATAATTCATAGCAAATAATTTACTTGACAAATTTCACATCTTTTTGTATTTGCAAACTGTCCAAGAGCAGGCTACAATTTTCTCAGATGAGTTATTCAGCACAATTGCTGAATAATTTCTGTGCATGATTTTCAGTGTATAAATCATTTTCAACTAGTTTGTTGTGAGTGTTCAGTGTCTGCTATGTGAAATTCAAATTTGTTGGCAGGGCATGCTGGTGACATGTAATGCTTATGTTTCCTTATTGAATGAACGTAACTCTTTGAAACAGGTTCTGATATCAATACTTGTGTTTCGAAATTTGCTTTCTGCGACTATTCTCCAAAATTCTCTTAGTCAGTGAATATTCCTGCTAGTTAACCCTTTCACTGGAATATTCATGGAAGCAAACACAAAAGAAGTCTGAATATATTGAAAGCAAATTACTTTAAAAATTCAAACAAATACTTGTGGACAATATTTTGCAGTATTTGCTCTTGATCTACAAATGTAGGCCAAGATTTTTAAAACTTAGGTGGGTAAATTAGTGACCCAGTTTTCAGAAGTGCTACATGTCGAATGGCTTCTGCTGAAGTCAGCAGGACATACTGGGTCCGTATCAGCTATGAAAATCAAACCACTTTTTAGGTTCCTAAATATAGATATTGTAGCCCATTTTTGAAAATCTTCAGTCTGATTTTTTCAAGCCCTTCTGAGGCAGTAGACTGATTCTATAAAATGATTATTACATGATTTGGCCCTGTCCAAATTCTTAATCACAGTATCACAAAATAATGAATGCTGTAGTGTAGACTGGCCCTAATACTGGCTTGGCTGAGAGTCTAGCATTGTTTTGTTTTTTTTACTGCTGTGAATAACCTTGAGGCATGGCAAAAGGGCCAGGAAACACTGAATTGAATGTTAATGTGATGATGAGAATGCTTAGATTTTCAGCATGGCATTTCAAGTTTCAGAATGAAAGCAGGAGCCATCTCTTAATTGATGTGGCAGGTCTCTGAAGTGGGAATTAGACTGTGCTGCTTCATCTATATTGGTGTATTCATGTGAATTGTTACATGTGTTAACAGTAAACAAAAGAGTCTACGTGGCTGATAATAAAATGCAGTACAGGGACAAATGTCCTCCTTTTGGTAGATACTACTGCTCTTTATTCTAATAAACAAACTGACAAAAAATTAAAGGAAGTGAAAAATTGCCTGCAGTGAAGGGGTATTTTAACCTTTAAGTACATTTACTAAAGCAAACTCCTATATAAAACACACCTAAAATAATCCCAATTTGTCAGAGCATGTTACAAGAAGCATCTGTTTTCTTGGGCTTCTGGTGAGGGGTGGATTGAGAGGTGCATATTGTGGTCTGTGGCTTAAGGAGAAGTGTAATACTTCGATCTGATTCAATTTGAGAGCTGATAGACTGATTTGTATAAGAGCTGGGCTTGTCACTGTATTTCTGTAATGAATTGGATATTTTGACACTAGGGCCACACTGTGCTCTCATTTACACATTTGACTTATCAACACACTGAGTTACACTAGTTTAACTGAAAGTGTGATTTTAAATTGAATTGGTTGACTCAGTGCAAAGCTTTGTTTGGCTTATTTTGGTTTTAACCAGGCTTATTTTTCTTTATCGTAAATCGAATAGGAACATGTTTAAGGCTAAACCAAAATTAGCAACTCTTAAACCAAAATTACAGTGGTTTCACTGGTTTAACTAACCTAGTTTAATAGAACTAGTTTTGTGTGTACGAAAGGCCATAATTATGTATCCACCAGTTACCCTCAGCCTTTCCCTCAAAGATCACTTGTACATTTGGGATGCTGGAAACCCCAATGGAGCAAAGCTTAATGACATATAGGAAATGAAGACCTTTTGTATATTCCCTGCAGGATGCAACCTCGCCTGTTCTACTGTTCTTAGGCCCTGATTCAATGAAGCACTTCAGCAAGTGCTTAAAGTTAAAGTTACACTTGTGGTTAAATGTTTTACTAAACAGAGATGGATTTAGGTAGGAATGAGCTAAAGAATAGTAGAATTGACTCCCCGTAGCAGCAGAGTTGGGCACAAGCTTTGCCCCTTCACAGAAGATCCATACATCTAAATACATCCAAACATTTGGGGTGAGGGGGAAGGGAATACTTAAAGGACACAAATAAGATAGTGCTTAATTTTCCTCAGTTAAAAATACTATATTGAGATATGTTTAAATAGTAGTGCCATTCTAATAATTCTTTAACTAATGAAATGACCTGTTATGCCACAGTTTCCCATGTCCATAAAGCCTGGTTATTCTACAAACACGTAGCCATTTACTTCATTTGCCTGAAAAATACATGCGTATTTTTTTAAAAATACCACTACATCTCTATAATTACCAGTGCAATGATTATGTATACAGCAGCCAAATTTGTAATAGATTTCTGTCCTGCACACACCATTGGCTTTAGTTGATTTGTGCTTTCCTCTGAATTTTGATGTGGTTGAAACAAATACATCTCCTGGTTTTGCACCATTTATGGTATGTCTTTTTGCCCAGGTGTTTCTGTACCACTGTTTTCAGGGACATTTAGTGTCTCTGATTAAATTGTCAGAGTACCAGTGGTTGAGCAGTGGAACTATTGCGGAATTTATTCTAGCCTGTGGATTGTGGTTTCATCCATTTATCAGTTTAACTCAAGTTATAATCCAGCTAACGTAAATGGCTCTGAGTCATGTGTTCTATAAATGCCAGATGCAGTTATTTGAGCTCTAAACCTTGGCCTAATGCTGTAAAAGATAGCTGTATTTGGCTAGCTCCTGTTATTTAAATGAGCTGAACATGTTTTGCTGATCACTTGACTGAAGCTAAAGCATTGTGAGTATGTATGCTTTGTTGTGGTCTACTAGTGATAGATCAAAGAGACTGAGCTGAACAGTGTCACAAAATCTAATTAATTACCATATACTTGCTTACTTCTCAAGCTAAAACGTAAGCAGCCTCTTAAAGTTGAAATAATTGGAACACTGTTATTTATGAATAACATTGTCATATTTTGTTTTCAGCTTTGTGTTTCTATCTGCATGCTATTATGATTTTTAAAGGAAATCATATATTTTAAAAATCTAATCTATTAAAAATAATATTTAACATAAGGAATTGATACTGCAAACATGATTTTTGATGCACCTTTTGTGATTATATTGTCTCTAACATTAGAAGTAGTCTAAACAAGAACAATAGCCCATAATAAACTGTGTCAATGTTTAAAAGCAAAAACAGATTTTGGGACCTTTAGGTTGCTGGTTCAAATCTCACCCAGAATTGGGATTTTCAAAGGAGTTAGGCACCCAGACCACTTTGTAAATGAATGAGGGAGTTAGATCATTTTCTTCCTTAGGCTCCCTTGAAAATACCAATTCAGGACATTGGTGACTAAAATTTGCCACCATCTGATGGTTAGTTAGTGGTCTAAGTGAAATGATTTTGCAGCTTTGAACCAATTCACAATGGGCAGGTGTCTACATCACACAAAAAACAATACCACAACTGGCAATAATTGTTCTCTGGTTGGCACTCTCATCAAAGAGGCCAAAGAGTGAATGGGAACAGAGACAGAGCTATAATTTAGGGTTGCTGAAGTATGTTAGCCAAAAAATATGAGGAGCTTGCACAGCTCTTTAGTCTTCAAGGCTGTCAATCTGGCACCTTTTACTCCTGCTAAAAGCCTGAGCCAAAGCCCACTGAAGTTTTCTTTTAAAGACACTTTTAAGCCCACTTGATTGGCTTTGGCCAAGATTCAGGCGGAATGGGAGTGGAAACAGTGACTTTCAGAATTTGAAATGAACCTATATTTATTTATTTTGATTGAAACCTAAAAAGATGTCTATTCCCCTGCTTTGGGTTCCCTGACAGAACATTACAATCAATCCATAACAACAGAAGCAATAGTAGAACGATGGCTCATCTCACACATGCAGCATCCAAAAGTCCAGTCCATTAAAATATAATATAGAACATCCACATCTCAGATCAGATTCTATTATTGTGGGTGTCAGATACAAGACCTAAACAGAATAAAGAAAACTAAAATAGAAATAGGTTCCACAAAAAGACCTAATCCTCCAAAATCTTCCCAGAAATTCCAGACTCCAGAAAGTACCACATAATTCTATTGTATTCTATTCTAGATAAATTCTTATACCACCCTATCACCATAGTATCAAAGAACCTTCCAGTAACATGACCTTCCATGACTAACATATGTCACCAGTGGTTCATTCTTTCTCTCATCCTCTTTCTCAGATGGATAGTGGTGTGGTGGCATATAGGGGTATTTTTGGTATGTGCTGTTCCGTGTATGTTAAGAAAGTCAAGTCAAAAAAGTGCACCTTGCATTTGGAATGGAAGGTGGCAAGATTTATGATGTTCCTTAGTTCCTCTGGGAATTCAATCCACAGTCTTGGACAGCCCCTAAGAAAGCTCTGTATCCTGCATAGATTAATTTTATCCTTACCGTAGAAAGCTCCATTGTGTCAGAGGAATGGAGTTGTTGACCACAGTCTTCATCCTGGAGCTTTAGGCAATCCAAAAGATATCATGGGCCTAGGCCATACAGCACCAAGACCATGATCTTGACTCAGTATTCTATGGGAAGCCAGCATAGAATAGAGCCCGTTAGCGAGAATTTTTAAGCAATCGGTAAACTCGGGGGTTGTGCCGTACGACTGGAGAATTGCTAACGTAGTTCCTATTTTTAAGAAAGGGAATAAAAGTGATCCGGGTAATTATAGGCCTGTTAGCTTGACGTCTGTCGTGTGTAAGGTCTTGGAAAAAATTTTAAGGGAGAAAGTAGTTAAGGACATGGAGGTCAATGGTAATTGGGACAAATTGCAACATGGATTTACTAAAGGTAGATCGTGCCAAACCAACCTGATCTCCTTCTTTGAGAAGGTGACGGATTACTTAGACAAGGGCAATGCGGTAGATCTAATTTACCTCGACTTCAGTAAGGCGTTTGACACGGTTCCGCATGGGGAACTGTTAGTTAAATTGGAAAAGATGGGGATGAATGTGAAAGTTGTAAGGTGGATAAGGAACTGGTTAAAAGGGAGACTACAGCGGGTCGTGCTGAAGGGTGAACTGTCAGGCTGGAAGGAGGTTACTAGCGGAGTCCCTCAAGGATCGGTTCTTGGACCGACCTTATTTAACCTTTTTATAACTGATCTTGACACAAAGAGCGAGAGTGTGTTAATAAAATTTGCGGATGATACGAAGCTGGGGGGTATTGCTAACACGGAGAAGGACCGGGATGCTATTCAGGAAGATCTGGACTACCTTGTACATTGGAGCAATAGTAATCGGATGAAATATAATAGTGAAAAGTGCAAGGTCATGCACTTAGGGATTAATAATAAGAATTTTACATATACGTTGGGGATGCATCAGTTGGAAACGACGGAGGAGGAGAAGGACCTTGGGGTATTGGTTGATAACAGGATGACTATGAGCCGCCAATGTGATATGGCTGTTAAAAAAGCAAATGCGGTTTTAGGATGCATCAGGCGAGGTATTTCCAGCAAGGAGAAGGAGGTGTTAGTGCCGTTATATACGGCGCTGGTGAGACCCCACCTGGAATATTGTGTGCAGTTCTGGTGTCCCATGTTTAAGAAGGATGAATTCAAACTGGAACAGGTTCAGAGACGGGCTACTAGGATGATCCGAGGAATGGAAAATCTGCCTTATGAAAGGAGACTCAAAGAGCTTGGCTTGTTTAGCCTGGCCAAAAGAAGGCTCCGGGGGGATATGCTTGCTCTATATAAATATATCAGGGGGATTAACGTTAGGGAGGGAGAGGAATTGTTTAAGTTTAGTACTAATATAGGCACGAGGACGAATGGGTACAAATTGGATATTAGGAAATTTAGACTAGAAATTAGACGAAGGTTTCTAACCATTAGGGGAGTGAAGTTCTGGAATAGCCTTCCGAGGGAAGTAGTGGGGGCAAATGACTTATCTGGCTTTAAGACTAAGCTTGATAAGTTTATGGAGGGGATGTTATGATGGGATAGTTTAATTTGAGCAATTGATTTTGGATTATCGGCAGATAAGTCTGCTCAATGGTCTGTGGGAATGCTGGATGGGATGGGAACTGAGTTACTGCAGAGAATTCCTTTTTGGGTGCTGGCTGGTGAGTCTTGCCCACATGCTCAGGGTTTAGCTGATTGCCATATTTGGGGTCGGGAAGGAATTTTCCTCCGGGGCGGATTGGCAGGGGCCACGGAGGTTTTTCACCTTCCCCTGCAGCATGGGGCATGGGTCGCTTGCTGGTGGATTCCCTGCAGCTTGAGGTCTTCAAATCTCACTTTTGAGGATTTCAATAACTCAGTCATGGGTTCGGGGTTGTTATAAATGTGTATGGGTAGGGTTTTGTGGCCTGCCTTGTGCGGGAGGTCAGACTAGATGATCATATTGGTCCCTTCTGACCTATGAGTCTATGAGTCTATGAGATAGTTTTGATATGTTTTCAGTAGCTTGTGTTGCAGTGACATTTCCTCAGCAATATTCTGTACTAGTTAGAGTTTCCTAAGGACTGATGGCTTAATGCTCAGATACATTGCAGCTGCAGACTATTCAAAGTTCCAGAGGGGTAGCTGTGTTATTCTGTTTTTAGCAAAACAAAGAGATCCCTGTGGCACCTTAAAGGCTAACAAATTTATCTGGGCATAAACTTTCATGGACAGAAACCCACTTTGTCAGATGCATGACAACAAAATCGGTTACTGCCCATGAAAGCTTATGCCCAAATAAATTCGTTAGGCTTTAAGGTGCCACAGGACTCTTGTTGTTAGATTATTCAAAATGTTTCCTCTGCCCACCAGAATATTTTGTCTTGCTTGGATTCAGTATCAGCCAGCTGTTCTTCATCCAGGAGCTGATCTCATCCAGCATTGGGACATCTTGGTGGTAGTGGTATGGTCTTATGTAGTGAAGGATATGTAGAGCTGTGTGTCCTCTGTGTGTTGCTGGCACTTGAGTACATGTCATCAGACCAGTTCACCTACTGGCTGAATGGGACTGAAGAAGAAACCAATCCTGTGGGACTCCAAAAGTGAGAGGTGTAGTGGTGAAGGTATTGTTCTAGACCTCTTAAAATATCCATTAAAAAAGCTGACCTTTGCAGAGTCTCTTGAAAGCCATCAAATTCAGGCTATTATAGAGCTAGATGGCAAGAAAATTCTAAAGTCAACAGAGAATACATTCAGGCAGGATTATATGGAACTGATAGATCAAATCAATATGTAGTATCTGTGTGGTATAAACACAACATGATAATATCTCTGCCACCAAATTGTCAAAGTAATCAATTGTCTCCTCTCTCCACAAATATGTTGCCAACATCAAGAACTAATTGAACATGTTCAAAGCTACATTGTTTGTGTAAATGAGTGTTAATACTGAATATGCAGTGCAGCTGAATGTGGTACTGGCTATGACAGGAAATGATCTGCCATGAACTTTGAGTCTAAAGAAGTCTGTCTCTAGCTGTGAAGAATGTGTAAGGAACTTTGCTGTTCTGCTCGGTGTTTTTGTAAGCATACTCTGTGTATAGGAACTGTGATATTTGTGCCAAATTCTTGCTGATTATAAGAAGCTGCAAAAAGTTCAGCCAGGAATCTTTAAAAAATGAAATCACAAAATCCTAGGAGAAAAGGATGAAAACAAATGAATTAGGTCATCTGTACCTCCATAGCAGCTCTGTGCCTGAAGCAATCCCCTTAAAGAGGGATACTGGTGCAGGGGAAACACAGTGCAACTATAAACACTCTTCATGGGTCAGAGGGAAGATAATGTTCATTCTTCCATTTCTACTCTCACTCATTGCGGGACCACATACTTCCTGCTAATTCAGGTCCTGACCCTTCCGTCTTGGCAGACCACACCCCCATGGAGTGTGCAGGTACACATACAGAAAGGTGCAATGGTCGTGGCTGATCTCCCCCATTCCACGTGGGTTGCGTAGTTTTCTTTTTAGCATCAGACATAATATTTAATATTCCATAATCAGGTACATACCTGAACAAAATTTCTAGACTAATTCCTTCTGTTTGATATTTAAATGTTGGCTGCAGAAGAAACTTAAGAACTAATCTCTTTCCGAATAAAGCAGCTTAAACCAGTTCTTCTTACTCTTAAAAGAAATTACCTTGACAGGAACAGAGAATGAACAATGGAAATATTTTGGGAGAATGCCATGCCTGGGTTATTTCTATCATGGAAACTGGAGCAATATGAATTCTATGCAGTTCTTATTCCCCATTCTTTTGAAGAGGTTCACAAAGGATGGCTCCATTATTGAAAGGACGTGCATAATTTATTCAGTGAAGATGAGCATACATTACTACATGCAGATCTATTTCTATTGGATTGGGTCTTATACTGATAGTGCTACATCTACTAAGAACAAAGTGAAAGTTGAGAACTGTAATACATAACATTAGACTATCAAAAATGAGTAGTATATAATTCCACTCAAAATTAAGCCATGATCATTACTTCCATCCTAGATTCCACATTCTTTTTTCATTCTGTTTTATAGAAAAATATGCTACTGTGAGGACAACAACTATAACATGTGGAAATGTGGTGGAACTAGCAATGCAATGAAATACCATTGGAGAATTTAGAACCATTTTTGACCAAGGAATGAAATTCAGGTCAAGCATCATAAATGAAATGATTATTGTAAAATAGAGTGAGAGCTAGTCAGCTGCCACTGCAACACTGAACAGGAACTGAGATGCAGGATCTTCTCCTATTATAATCTCTGACATCAGTTATAGCCCACAGCAGACTTCACTAAAGACATTAGTACTATAAGATCCTTTAGAACGTGACAGATATGTTACATGGTTGAAAAATGCAGCACTTGTGTCTACACAGCTTTAGTCCACACGGATGGGAAAAGCCTTTTGATCATTTTAAAAAGAAGGTTATTTGTGGCCTTCAAGGAACCCATCCTGAATTATTTACTCACAGGAGGATTATAGTTCCTTTTTTTGGCGTGAATAAGATGTTCTATGTGTTGGTGCCACGCTGAAGATTTAAATGTCCCACACATTTGAACCAAGCTGGGCCTGTGGCAACTACTCCACAGCTGATGACAATAAAGGTTGGTTTCAAGCTCATTGTCATCACCATGGTGTTATGCCAGATGAATGGGCGGCATTGATTCTGATTGGCATATTCATTCACATGCATTCAAAGCTCATGAATTTTACTTAACACGTCCCATTGCTTATTGGCTGAGATTTAATTGGAGTGATGTATTGCGGCACTGCTAGATGAAGTGGAACAGTTTCTTTTTCTTTTTTATTTAAGAGTTCCCTTTCTTCCAAACCTCCCAGCTAGAGATACTACTGCCTTATTTTATATAATCACTAAAGACATTTGCATGTGTGGAACCTAGTTCTTGCCTTTATATAGAAGTTTGCATTTAATACTTGGAGTTGGAAAAATAAATAGACTTCAGAAGAAACCACACAGATATAAATGTTAACTTTCATTATTGGGTTCCCAACTTGTTTATTTAGCATTTTCTTTAGGTACCAAAGAAGCAAGAGGTCTAGTGTTTCTTTTTTTGTTTCAGTGGATCTCTTCCAGCTTTCCAATACTTTAACATCTTTCTCAGTTAGTGGAGATGCAGGTTCTCAGTCCACCACCTAGCTGATCATTGGTAGCTATCCAAATAGTGAAGAAATATGAGATTACATACATACGTTTGTATATAAAATGTGCATAGTTTTGTATGTGTATGTATACCACATGCACACATATACTGGTGTATATATGACATACTTGCCATATATTTATTAGAACTGGTCAGAAAATGAAGGATTTACCTTTGGAAAACAATAAAAATGAAAATAATAATTTTTATTAACATTTTTCTATGGGTAAATTCCTGCCAGGAAAATCAAAATGAAATGTTTAATTTGGGGTTAGGTCAACCCAAATAAAAATATTTTGGTTTGTTGCACCAAATTGAAACTTTTTTTTTCAGGGCAGTTCAACATTTTACTGCCTGTTTATTCTGTCACAGTGCCTTACAAGAGTTCAGGTATCTCCTGCCTTCATTCTTCCTTACAGGCAGAACTCTCCCATTGGACTATATCTCCCATAATGCACTGTTCTGTCCCCTTTTGCTAACCCATTGTGGTGAATCATGGCAGTCACATGGCAATGATGCATCATGGAAAATGTGATGTGGTCAGGACACCTGGGCTAGAAAGGAGAATGAAGGTATTAGGCATCCACAGTAAACTCCCATGAGTCGCCACAGTGCTTCAGAACGACACAGGTTCTCAAGTCTAAATGAAACATTTAAATTCAGGAATGTTGAAATGTTTCATTTCAATATAAAATGTCTCAACATTTATGACTGGAAAGCTTTGTTTTTCTGTTAAGAACATTCAGTTTTCCAATATTCCCTTTGTTGATGGAAAGCTGAAATTTTCTGCAGAAAGTAGAAATATTTAATGAAAAAATTTGTTTAGCAAAAGTCCAATTATCCATTGAAAAACAGTTTTGACAGAAAATTTTTAACCGGTGCTAATATTTACATATTATATGAATTAGTCCTGGACCAAAGTCCAGATCTGAGCACAAGGATCCTGGTTTGCATCAGAACTGGCAGGTTGAATCATTATTCATTATGGGCTGAACCAGGGATCAAAATGCCCATTTTCATTTGGAAAAATAAATCTGAATTTGAAGTGAATTAATTAAACTGCATTGAAACCCTGTGTGAACACCTCATTATTAAAGTATTACAGTAGCCTTAATTTGGTTTAGCTGAAATCATTTCCAGAGTGAATTAAACTAAATCGAAGTAAGGGCACATTAATTCTGAATAACGGCATTCTGGGATTTAATATGGTTTAATTAATCCACTTCAAATTCACACCTTTAGTTAATTTAAATTAACTCTCCTGAATGTCCCTGTGTAGACAAACCCTTGGATAATGTTTATAAATTATTTTGAAAGACTCAGATGATATGCTAGATAAGTTAAAAGTATTATTAGTATTATATTTTCAAATGAATCCAATATCGATAATGATTTTAAATTATATTAGTGCAAAATTTATTTTAAAAATTCAGGAAAGCTTGGTTGTGATTTGGACCACATTTAAATAAAGACTGTTAAGTTAACAATGGTGTGGGGCTTAGTTATCTCTATGTTAAGCAGCAAACGTAAATAATTTTGATACACAAATACAAAAAGCAACAGAAAATATGTTAAACAAATTATGTTCCAGATACACTAGAGTGTTTTTTTTTATGAACTGATAAGTTTTGTAGATAGGACTGTAGTTTTGAAAATATGATATCCTTATAGCATGCCAAGCACTTGCTGGAAATCTAGCAGGTGACATGGTTGTGGCTTCTCTCTTTTGTTTCCAACTGCTAAATTGCATTAATAACCAGCAAAGATACAGGGATATTTTCCTATTATTATCTTTTAATGTAAGCAATTGTAGTTGCAGCTATAACTGGAGAGGAGAAATTGGATGGAGGATGGTCTGTAAAGAATTATTTCCATTAAGATGTAGCTCACACTGACTGCAGTGGCGTATCATAGGACTCTGGCAACCGGGGGCCAATATTTGCATTTGAGCCCCCCCCCCATTGGCAGCAGTTGTGGCAGTGCCCCAACGGAGGGGGTGGGAGGTTCTGTGTGCCAATTTCCCGCTCTCCCTCATTCCCCCTCTCTGCTGTGTGGGAAGTGGGCATGGGCAAAAGTGAGAAATGGGCCCGCAGAACTCCTCCCCCCACAGGGAACTGCTGCTTCTGCCACCGACAAGGGAGGGGGTCCAAATGTAAGTATGAGGGGGGGAGAGCATGATGGGCTCTGCCCCAGAGCCCTGCATTTGGCTGCCTGGCCCCTGTGCAGCTGGGATCCCCACAGCTCCCTCCTTGAACCCAATGTGGGGGCAGAAGAGATGGGAGGATGGGAGGTGGAGGGGCTGGGTCCGTCGTGCCCGCTGGGTATGTCAGCAGGGGGCGGCCTCTCCTCCAAGGGCCTGTCTGGAGCCCCCTTCAGGCCAGCACCTGGGGGCATGGACCCCCAGCCCCCTTTTTGGTATGCCACTGTCACACTGTGATAAAGCCTGAACACCTTCAAGATAGAAGCTAGGCAAGCCACAGATCATCTAAATCAGAAATGTCTTTTTCAGACTCTGTCATAATTCATGACACTTTCTGATTTATTGCCTTTCATGTATTGAATCAAACATCACTGTGACATAATTCAGATTATGAACATCTGTCTAGCCTTAAGTGATTCTCTCTGATGATAAAATCAGTCCAGCTTCTATTCTGGATAGAGATGTGCATATAACACAGTGTTCCCCCTTTTAATGATAAACTCATAGGGAATAAATATCACTAGCTTTTATCTGCGTATACACACACACACACGCACAGAGTTTACTTGTTAATGAAAAGAGGTATCTAGTATCTGATAACCAAAATACCACTTGCTGATTAATCAGAAGAAGGTTTTAATAAAAAGAACAACTGTTACACTTGCCTTTTTGCAATTTCAGGTTCAATCACACAGCATGAAATACAGTAGAACCTCAGAGTTACAAACATCGGAGTTATGAACTGACCGGTCGGCCACACACCTCATTTAGAACCGGAAATATGCAATCAGGCAGCAGCAGAGACTCAGAAAAGCAAATGCAGTGCAGTGCTGTGTTAAATGTAAACTACTAAAAAGTAAAGGGAAAGTTTTAAAAAAAAGATTTGACAAAGTAAGGAAGCTGCTTCTGTGCTTGCTTCATTTAAATTAAAATGGTTAAAAGCAGCATTCTTCCTCTGCATAGTGAAGTTTCAAAACTGTATTAAGTCAATGTTCAGTTGTAAACTTTTGAAAGAGCAATCATAACATTTTGTTCCGTTACGAACAATTTAGAGTTATGAACAACCATCATTCCTGAGGTGTTCATAACTCTGAGGCTCTACTATGCAGGGTATGAAGGCAACATAAGATATGCAAGATGACATAATATAATATGGTCCAGTAAGTGAAATGTCATCATTCTTTTTTTGAAGGACTTTAGGAGAATAGGACATTTGCTGCCAATTCAGATGCTCTATCCAGGTCTGAGTTAAAGCTCAACGAAATCAATTGGAAATGTATTTACAGTGGTATGTGGAAATAGTACGTGATGGTTAAATATTAAAAGAGGCATCCCAGTTTGCTGATCATCTGAATAATCTTTTATTTGGCCAATTATTTATATCTAATTACAATGCAGTTCTGAAACAGTTACGTTTGTCATGACAAGGGGACTGAAGACTCAGAGACCGAAATAAACAGAAAAATAAGGAAATTAATGGTTCGAGGCAAAGGTGTAAGCAAAGTTGTAATAAGAGTCTCAATACACGTGGCACACATCTCAAGACCAGGCCTTCATAGATCAGAACAGAGACAATGCTTTAAAAAACCCTGACATTTAGATAAATATAGTGTTACCTGAGCCCAATTTTTAGAGTTATATTGCAATTTCATTTTTTTTTAGAGCTACAGTATTAACATAGGACCAGATTTTGACCCTGGCTATAGCAGTATAAATTTAGAGTAATTCCATGGACCGCTGGGGTTTACTCCCTCCAGGGGGAAAATCATCACCTCACGCCTTCAAACTACCTCCCTCCACAATGACCCATGAAGTGAGGCACGTACACCAGGGGAATACTCTGTGCCATCTAAATAGATGGTGTAAAAAGTGCACTCTCTGTATGCCTATAGCAGAGCTGGGAGGTACAATCCTTCCTGGTTCTCCAAAGGGGCAGCGTGGCTCCTATGCCGGCCTTCGTTTAAATCACACAATCCAGCAGTTAGGGAGGAAGTTGCTGGCTTGGCAATATTAGAACACAGACAATATTTAAACATGCAGCTTAAAGCTGGATATCATAGATCACATGTGCACCCCCTTCTGCCTTGTGATCACCTCCAACAGTAAAGATCCAATAGATCTTTATCTGCACCTCCTTTGGGGATGAGTTTAAGGACCTTCATTTGGCTACCAGCAAAGAAAGGAAATACAGCTAATTGTGGTTAGCATAGTCCATCCTCTTCTGTTCTGCAGAACAAAATTCCACATTGTTTCATTAGCAGTAAGTGATGTGGAAGGCAGGCAGAAGTGTAGGAAAGAGATCTTTACTGAGCGTGCAAAGTGCATTACCATGCTGCGAGGCCTATGTTTGTCCCATAGTGGCCTGACCAAATGCTTACATCCCTGAGGGCCAGATGTCACACCAAAATAAGTTCCAACTGAAATCTGACCCTCTTCCTCTGATCCCACAAATCCTAGTACATGCTCAGCAAGCGTTATGGCTCCAACTACCAGGAAGTAAGATTCTAAGGCCTAGATTCACAAAAATATATGGGTGCCTAAAGCAGATTTAGGTGCACTCTGTCTGGGTTTAGGGTGTAATCCTAGCCGTATTGAAAATTACAATTTGAAATCAGTGGCAAAACTTCTAGGATTTCACGCAGTGTAAGTGTGAGAGGAGAATCAGCTCTGTTGCCATAATCAACATGGTTTAGCATTAACAAGAATGTTAGAGAAGTGCGCCTGCTAAAATGATTATTTCAAACCTTCTGAGAACTCTCTGGCTCAGTATGGTTGAAGTTTCAAATAGAATGGGTTAACCTCATGCAAACATAATTCAGCACAATTTCACATGTCTGGCTGATAGGATCAGCTCAGAAAAGGTACAGAACTGAGCCAATATGATAAATGCTGAATTCATTTCTCTACTACGAATGGATAAATCAAAGCTAGATTAAAACACATTAACATTGAACACATTAGTGGGATACTAGAAAGAGTCTTACATTATAGCTGATACATAATATCTGTAGGCAGGGGAATGCAAGTCTCTAAGCAGTCATGAACATAATATTCCTCCATATAATGTGAAGCAGAAACTATCAAGAACACATTTCTGCTAGAAACTAAAAGAATCAATTTTTATTATTCTGGTTTATGTCCACTAAGAGATATTCGTTATTGTTCTAGATATATCTATCTATCTAGATATTGTACATTTTATATGATATAGACATATATATATATGTCTCATGGTCTATGCACGTGTGTGTAAAGATGTATCTGCATTGTTACGTCTTTCTTTCTTTCTTTCTTTCTTTCTTTCTTTCTTTCTTTCTTTTATATCTACATAGATAGATATAGCTATAGATATACTGACAAGTTCATATCTGTATACACATAAATGTAGCATATATACACACATATACATATGCACTTGTATGTATCTTTCTCTCCCTATAAAGATCTATATAGATAGAGCAATATCGCTATAGATATTCATACAAGTGCTTACATTCATCATATATATATATATGCGTACGTTATCTAAACTGATTAACATCATCACATGCATGAATTTGATATGGCTAAATGACTGTGGGTGTTGAGTTCCTAGCCTATGAAATGCTAAAAGCAGAAAACATTTTGCCCTTGAATCTACAATACCAGCTTCCCCTTGACTTTGGCCCCAGCAATATCTGCTGAAACTGCTGGCAGCAGTTTAAAATTTGCTAGTGTAATAGGTGAGCTCCATCAGTCATGGATAATGATCTAAGACAGTTGTGCTTCCTTTTGTTTCCTTTTCCCCTTGAGGATACATTCTGGAGGCATGGCTGAGTTTACCCTGCAATTTTTTTTAAGTCAGTAATCATGTTTACTTTACTTCCTTCCTCAGCACTGTTTGCCAGCTTTGGTGTGGCCAGATGACTAAGTCAATATATTTTAAGGAATACATAACAATGTTGTAATGAGAATTAGTGGAACACTGAAAGGACAGAGACTTTGGCTGCTGTGTTTTGTACTGTTTAGTCTGGGGGTAATGAAGAGCTCACAGATGACCTGATTTCATTAAACTAGGTCAGATTTGACTGAAACATAGCTATGGCTCTCACCCAGCAATGCAGTGTCTTACTCCTCACCCCCACCTTTTCAAGCTCCCCCACCCCCCCCCCATCAACTCAGCATTTGAAAGCTTTCTGAGAATTGGCTTAGAGTTGCATCAATACTATAGTTAAATATCACTAAAATAATTGGTTTCCATATCACCTCTGTCTGTGCTGCAGCACAGCCTTGGATGTGGATGGAGAGGAGCCTCTGAATGACAATGTCTATGTCTTCATGATAGTTTTACATGATAGCTATGTCTCTGTAAAATCCTAGCAGAGAAAAGACACCTGTAGTTTTGCCGTGAAGTAGCCAGGAAAACTCACCCTTCCATGGTTGACCTTACCGAGTTTATCTCACGGTAAAACTAAAGTGCCTTGGTCTCCACTAAAATTTACTGTGGGTTAGCTAAATTGCATTAGTTATTCCATTATAAAAACATACCTTTGTTAGCAGAGAAGACAAAATCTATATCAGACTTAGTATGCCAAGAGAAGATACAGCAGTATATGAGATCTGTTATAAGTTTTGTATTAGACATACCAGGCATAGTGTTGTAAGGTGCTGAATACCTCTTGCAAAGGTATTATACACTCGGTTTTCAGAACACCTGCCATTGAAGTGAAAGGAAAGGCTTCTACTGTCATCATTTGGACTCGGATACCATGCAGATACTTCAGTCAAAGACGAAGCTGCTAGATATCTTGCAGGAAATACTCAACTCCTCAAAAATCAAACCCTAAAATTGGCATAGTGGAACATGCTCAGGTAGAAAATCTTAGCAGAAGAGATAATTAATAGGTAAACTTGTGCAGGCTTGCTCTTCAGTTGGTGTGAACTGATGTAACCCCATTGCATTATTAGTGTCTCACTAATCAGTTCTTCCTGCTAAAACATTTTATTATTATTCTCTGAGCTTTCTCCAATTCGTCAATATCTTTCTGGTGATGTGGTTTCTAGATCTGGTCACAATATCCCAAGTTCAGTTACAGAAAGTGAATATTACCTACAGAAAGTGACTATTATAACTACAGTTCTAGAAAGTGACTATTAACTCCAAGTTCATGACACAATGCCTGTGTGCATGTAGCCCAAAACTGCATTGTCCTTTTTTGCTACCATATTGAACTGTAACCTCGAACTACGTTAACTGCTGCAGCTGAGAACTATGTATGTTTCCCTGGCTCCACTTTTCTTCACTTCTCTCTTGTCCCTACTTATTCTGTGTGTGTTTCTGTGACTTCTGATACAATTAATTTGGTCCCTCGGTCTGCTTAAAGTCTTAACAGTGGAGTGATCTACCAGTTTCCAGTTCCTCAAGCTTCTTATCCCACAGTGTCCTGAAATGGAAATTGGGTGGGATTTTCAAAAGTACTTAGAAGCTAACTCTTCTCCCACTGGAGTCAGAGTTAGAATAGAGTTAGGCCAAAATTGAGCACTTTTAAAAAATCCATTCATTATTGCTACCCTTTGTTTTTAACCATTGTTCACTGTGATGGGAAAGCTAGAGATAGAACAGTGGAGTTAAACTGGATTACTCCAGTGCTAAATGAAATCAGTATCTGAACCCAAATCTTTCCTTCTGCATAAGAAAAAACATGCCTTATTTAACTTCAAAACAATTACAGAAAAGCTAGGTGTGTCATGTTAAAAGTCTCTTCCCTGTAGTATACATGATTTAATATGAAACACATTAGATCAGCACATGAAGAATAAAGGAACAGAAAATTATGAATATACCCGATAGTATTACACAGGGACTTGAATCCAGGTGTCCTAACCTAGCACTCTACCTACTGGATCATCCTTCCTCCTTTGTAGTGTTTAACACCTGCTCTTCTCTTGTTTGGTGGTTGGTGTCTTGCTAATGACAATTAAAAGGTTTCTATGTTTTAAACCATTGTATCAGTTCTAATTACACTGAAATTCCATAGGTCAGTGGTTTTCTCTACCTGCATGACAACTTGTGTCATTACAGTCAACTACAGTGTTGCTATCAACCAGTTTTACAGGCAGCTGTACGTATTGTTTCCTTTCTAACCGAAAGATGCTAAAGATGCATGTTCATTGATTTTTTTCAATACAGATTAAATGGAAGGTTCTTTATTTTCAGTCTCAGCTTCATCTTTTATAACCTTCAACAAAGACATAATACTATTCTTTACTAGTGCCCTTAAATCAAAGAAGGGAGATCAAAACCCCGTCTTGAAAAGATTATGCAGCTCAATAGGACCTGATCTTGTTGTATTATTGCATCCATTACCACACCATAGTTCAGGCAGGTGTTAGTTTCAATTAACCTGGGACTCAGGTATTCACAACATCTTGTCTGCCAATTACTCACATAATTACATGCCACAGGACTGTAGAATAGAATCAGCCATCATGCTAGGCATGTGTGATTACTGAAGAAAGGAGGAATTCAGAGGGTGTATGGGTAAAGCACAGCTCCAGTGATCATGGACAAAAGTGGTCTTTAGTGAAGAAAGCTTATTTACTAGGCTCTTGCTGATCTCTTGAATGCAGGAACTGTTCCAACACTGTTTGTATGATACACAGATGCCTCACAGCTGTCCGTTGTTTTTGTATTCCTAATCAGTCAGTAGGTAAATTGAAAATTTATTTAGCATTTTTCAAGGCAGAAACCGAAAGGCAAGGAAGGTAACACTGCAGCAATATGTGGATACTAATCAAAATATAAGAATAAACCAGATTTTAAATCAAACTTTCAGAGGCCAACTGGGAAAGACAACTGCTGACATCTTGACCCGAAATATCCACTGACTTAAGCAATATGAATACCTTTTTTGTATTGCTCTGTCACTGTATTACCCGAATCAATCCTCCATGGGCCTCCACAGAAGCTCATCTTAGGTCAAAGGACAAAGGTCATTCTGGGGCTTAAATGTCATGTATCTTCGTACCATTTTACGTATATAACGCCATAGAAAAATGTTAAAATTGCAGGTGATTTGCTTTGGAACGTGGCAAATTCCACAAAGCCTTTGGTCATGTTTTTATAGCCTAAAACATATGGGGCTTCCTACTTCATTATGTCAGTATGTTAAATGTAAGCTCTTAACAGCACAGGAAGCAATAAAAATATGTCCTATTTGTTTTCAAGCAGTTTTTCCCTAGCAATATAAGACCAGTTTCTGATACCTTGACTCACTTATTACAGAAATAATTCCGTTCATTTCAGTGGGAATACTCGCAGGGCAAGTTGCTACCCAGCATGAGTAAAGGTGACAGAAGCTGATCCATAATTATGAACATATTCCTGACAAACTTTACTACACAAATAAAAGCCTAACGTGTGTGACACCAACATAACTGTATTTTTCTTATAAAGAAAGATCAAATCTATTAGAGGCTTAGAGGTTTTAAAAACATAAAATGAATTTTTACGTTGCAATTCTTGAGATATATGTGATAACTTTTTTTTTCAAGGTACATCAGATGTAATGCCTACTTACAAAATTCCTCCTCTGCAACGACTCACTAGGCACAAATATTTAAACAGAAGAATTCCCCATAGGATAGTCACATCATGCATTTTAATTCCTACAGGACAAATGTTGTTTGTCATAAAATGTATTGCGCCTACCTAACTACTACCATATCAGTTTGATACAAACAAACACACACACATTCATTTAAGCAGATAGCTAAATGTAGATATTTTATCTATAATGGGGAGTAATATGTTTGTTACTAAAAATTCTGTATTATGCCAAGATAAAATAAATTAAAAACACACCAGCTCTTTGGGAACTGCAGTACCCGGAGATCTGGACATTCATCCACCAATGCAGCTTTTAATTGGAGTCACATCAATACATCTTGTACAAATCAGACCAATAATCTGTTTGACAAATATGGAGCTGGGGCATTATGACGAACTGGAAGTTCAAGATTAGCGCACAGGCTCAGAGACATTTGCCAATGTGAAGATAACAATGGAGATGTAGCTGAAGCATTGTGCGTCTTGAGAGGTCAGTTTAAAAATAAAGATACATAACCAAAACCCATTCCAATGCTTAGTACTGTGTAATACTAAAAAAAAAAAAAAAAAAAAAGGTTAAGGAATGCACTGTGACTTTCCTGGGAAGTGTGTAGTTTTGCTGCCTTAGGAGCAGATCAGGAAGCAGACTGTGACAGGAAATGTACCCTTACCAAACCTATACCTAGTGCAGCATACATCCTCTGGTGCAACTCAGATGGCTGGCATACTGTGGGTGAGAGGGGTGTGGACTCAAGACTCTATCCACTTCTCACCCACCTGAGGAGGAGTAACAACCTTGTGGAGGCTGCTCTCCTCTTTCCCACACTGCTACTCATAAGGTGGGTAACAGACACAGAACCGAGTGTGTGTGGGGGGGGTGTGTGTGTGTGTGCAGGTATAACACACTCTTCTGCCCCTGCACCAACTCCTAGGAAGCTCCACAACGTGGGACAATAATCATACGTTATGTTTGATTTGGGGGTAAGGTAACTAGCAGTGATGTTCATCTCTTGGTTGCAAGTCTGAATCCCCTCTAGATTAGTAGAAGCCAAAGTTGTCACCATTTGATGGCTTTTATATGTAGCTGTAGTCTACAGGGAATGCATTGGGTGAACAGTTTACATCTGTTGATGCCACGAAAGCCATGACCAAAATTGGCCCTAATTAGCAACGTGGTTGGCCATCTCAATGGCTAGGCAAAGGGTTGAATGGGCATGGAGAAGGAATGATCCGTTCACCCCAATGAGTGGTGGTTCCTCAAGGTCAGGGACGTTTGCAGACAGTGCGAAGAAGCAGGAAGTGCTGTTGTTCATGACGCATCATTCCTGTCAATATGCTGAAGGGCAGTTGGATTTCCAGGGCCATCAGTTCAGCACCTTTCACAAACATGACATCTGTAAAAAAATAAATAACAGGTCTGTACTTCGGTTCTTTGTGCCTAGACTTTGTGATTTCAGTAGGAGCGGGAAGGGGGATATTTATGACAAACTGGTATATGGCCTCTCTTTTCCAAATGCTTGCAAATAGAGCAAACACTCTGAAATCAACACATTTTCAAATTAAGGGCATAGTTGTGAGCCCATGCAGGGATATGAGGACATATGAGTTCACTTTGCTCTCATACAGGGGCTACCCATATCACAGGTTGCAGTTCAGGGACAAGAGCAACCTTTATGTGGCTGTTTTTCCCTATCCCTCTTTGGCTGACTTCCTCCTTTTTTCCTACTACCCAGTGATTTATGATTAACAAAAAAAAATCTTGCATTTAGAGGGGGAAGTGCAGGGAACTCCTCCTGAATTTCATCCCAAACCACTCTTTATTCTTTCAGCTTTGATGAGAGTTTCAGATTTGTAATCCAGGCTAATCTATGTCCCTGCAAACTGTCACTGGTGTGTTTAGAGGCAGGGTGCTGGTCACTGCCAGATGTTTGGCATATCTAGGGGTCAGAGAAAGGCTGATCTTTTCAGCTCTATCTGACCTAAAACCAGAAGGCAGATGTGATCTACCTGTCAGAGGGGCACACATGACTGGATGACTGATCTATTTCTATTTGTCTTTTGAGCTTGCTTGTCTGCTTCTCCAACCAAAGAGTTGCACTGAAATCACTAATAAATGTACATTTATATTTTTGTCATGTCTGCATCATTTAAAAGAAACTAGAATGAGTCATACAGGAATGGGAGAGCCTTTTACTGAGAGTCAGATAATATGGCAACATCCAGATCAGACATGTCATGATAAGAACCCATATAAATATAATATAAAGCAATGAGGAATAATTGTCTAGAGCAGTGGGTCCCAAACTTTTCTTTGGTGTGGCACACCTTGATATCTTAATTATTTTGATGCACACCACCATATAGTCTCTGAATGAACTCATGAATATTCATGAGCCAATCCAAAACTCTTCAAGTAGTTTTTCAAAAAATTCTGCGGCACACCAGTGTGCTGTGGCATACCAGTTGGGAAACACTGGTCTAGAGGAAACCATCCAGAGAAAGCATCAAACTAACACAAATGATCAACTAGGATGGCTATGCAAAAGGTGAGGCTATCTGATTACTTAAACCAATGCAACCAAACGAGACCAAATCCTCGAGTCTCCATAAATGTGAAAAGGGAAACATAATAGTTGGATTTATCTAAAATCATGGTGCATGTAACTTGATGAAATTAGGGGGGGAAATTAACGTTTTCCTAATTTCCACATGCTTATCCAGTCCTTAAAATCAGGAGGCATGCTGAACTGGCCTGCAAGCCCTGAGGCAACTGTCAGAAAAATCATGTAAGAGTGAAGAAATCCACTGAAAAAAATGCAATATCCAGCTAACCCTTTTTTCTCCTGCTCAGAAAGGGCCTTGAGCTGCTATAGTTGATTCTACTACAAAAATGTTACAAAATTTCTCACTGAGAAGGCAGATCTATACTTTTTGTGCATGAATTCGCCTTTTATTTTCTAGACAGAGTGAGAATGGAGGCACAGTGAAAATTATTAAAGAGGCACTAACAGGGGAATACCAGTCTTTAGGTTAATTTTTTAGTAACTATTTCTATTTATTTTTTATTAAACAAAGTCTGCAGTTGCAGGGACTGTTGTTATGAAGTCCCTAAAGCCCTATAAAGCATGGTAATGTGAGTAAGTTTTCAGTATTTAGTAAGTTTAGCTCTGGGATTTTACTATTACCTAATGTTTCCATTCTGTGGTACTGTGAAAGCCCTATAAATGGCACCTTTCATGAGCCAGTTCTTCTGAGACTAGCAGGCTGCTTCTGCAGCATACTGGTGGATCCTTCTTTAAACACACACACACATACACACACACAGACACCGCTCCATTATGAGAGCTTTCATATGAAAGCAGAATTGTCCCACTCATCGTCATTATATCTGATGACATTCTTAATGCTGCCTATTGTTTGTAAAAAGAACCTATTGTCTATCCTTGCATATCTGCTAACCAAAGCACATGTAATAAGCATAGCTTTGGACAAACTGAGCCTAGCCCCAGGGAACAGCTTACCGCTGAGCTTTTTTGAATGTCCTGATTCACTGGTGATCTTCCAAAGAGGAAATGCCCACCATTATGTAAGGATTGCAGTTTATCTAAAATTTGAAAAAAACCCATTTGTTCCTTTGTGCCAGTAAAGGGGTTGAGTCTTATTCATAGGCAACTAAGAAGCAATGTTAATGAAAAATTGTTTGAACAGGGGGAAAAAAGTCCAATTACTTCATCAGGATGATGTACCCAATATAAGCTATCTTTCGAATAAGTGATCAGCTGATGCTTTTATATGCAAAACTTTAAAAGAAAGAAAATATGTCCTCCTATAATTTACATGTGTTTTCTGTGCATCCCTTGGGCTAAACAGCCATGGGAAATCATTAGGAAAAGTCACATGGTGATCATGATGGAAAAGGCAGAAGCCATGTAAAATTAGTTTAAAAAACTCAAAATACACAAGCTTTGTATTGGGCTTAAGTGACCAATTTCTTAACAGCATGTACAAACAACCAAAGTCTGCTCCCAATTGCAATGATGGAAATTCAGAGTAGAGCAGGATGGATTATTGATTGTGAATAAGTTCTGCAATGAACATCATGTTATTCTGTGTTCCTCAACTGTTTGCAAACGAATTCTGATTTCTGCAAGTATATATGTTATTTGCAAGTATTCAGCAAAGGATGTGTGTTTGGTTCACACACTCACGCATGCACACACACAAGCACACACACACACACCACAGTAGTGTGGGTATTAATAAGAAGAAAAACATTATTCCCCCAAATCTTTGTGCAACCAGAAACACAACTGCACAAATATCCCTAAACAATAATGAGGTATGATCAAAAATGAACTAAACAGCTGGAATTTGAATGAAAATTCACTGTTTTTTCACTATTTGACAGAACTAGACTAACTGTACTGAAGTTAATGGGTCACCCCACAATACACAAGCGTAACTGAAATTTGAATTTGACCCTAATTACAGTCTATTTTTTCTAGATTTATATACTATGCACCTTACAAGCTTTTCATGATCCCTTATTTTTGGTATGATGATTGATGTTATTTATTGCCATTTTTAAGTGTAGAATGTGGCATGTTATGAAATCAAGATGAAACTCAAGTCTGCTGTGCAAAGCCTGAGTAATCAGGCTGTGTGAATGATCCAAAATGGGAATTAGGAAGGATGGAATTCACTCCCTTCTACCACCGAGAGACTGAGGGGGCTACATTGCATTCTGTACAGATGCTGAGACTCCAGCCTGTCTCTAAACTGCCCCATGCACCTGCCTGTTTAAGGCTAGAGTTGGCTGGGAATTTTTGAATAAACCATTTTTTCACCAAAAAATTCCAATTTGTTGAAACTGAAATTGTTCACAAAACAAGGTTGGTTTTGAGGAATCTCCTGACTTGAAAATGTTTTTGTAAAAAGGGTTTTCAAATTGCCGAATCATCCCATTTTGACATTTTCTAAATGAAAATTTTGAGTTTTCCAAGTTGAAACAACCATTTTGCATTTAAAATTTTTATTAAATTTAGACTGAAAAGGGTTTTAAAAAGAGGAGAAAATGTCAAAATGAAAATCAGACACTTTGGAATGATCAGAACGAAATGTTTGGTTCTACCCAATTTTTTTTAATTGTATTTTTGTTCTTTTGTTGAGATTTCAACTTTTCATCCTAATTTGGGATGGGAATTTTTTTTGAAATCTTGAAAATTCTCACAGGATTGGAAACCTGTTTTCCATACAGCCTTATCTGAGGCATATTGCAAAGATAAAATGATTAGACACCTGTGGATATGATGGGGGCCAGCAGTGTGACAACCAGGAATGCAGGTAACCAAAATCCCAACATCACCCTTCCTCTCCCAGTAGGCTCTGTTCATTGATTTTCTGCTTTTTAACCTTTAGCCTCAGTTGACTGCTTGATCTTCCCTCACAACTCCTGAATAGACTCTTGATTTCTTACTAACGTGCTGCCATGTCCTTTCCAGTAGTCAGTCCTTAATGCATCCCAGATGACAACTAACTGTTCATAGCACAAATACATTTGATGCATGGAGAAACTTTTATAGCAGTCTTAGAAGAAGCTCCTTGCTAGTGACTCCCTACCTATATAATATTTTCCATAAGCTTGGACACTCAGACAAGAGAAAGAATTATAAATGCAAGGAAAGGGAAAAGCTATCCTTAGAATAATGGGGCAGGGAGATTCTCAAGTTCCCATTTGGACCAGCCTGAGTAAAAGAGGATTTTGATTGGTTGCTGGGAACAATCTGGGTGGTTTCCTAAATTCCAACATCATTTTCCAAGTGTAAAGGTTATCGTGTGCTCTGCTACAAACTAATACAATCTAATACTTTATTATTAATAATAATATTATTTATTTGCATTAAAGTAGTACCTGGAGGACCCAACCAAACGTAGGGTTCCATTGGTACCCTTCCATTTTGGTAGGCCAAAATTTCAGTAACATGGATAGAAATAAATTAAATCTAGCTATTGCTACTATCATTTCTCAGCTGTCTAATATGGCAATTAATTACTTCATTTAAATTTTAATAGTGATGATTTTTGTCAAATTGTAACCTGTACCATAAAACGTATGAAGTTAAATTTAGCAAAGAAATGAGTGTATTTAGTAAACAAATAAATAGATGTATTTAAAATAAGAAATGACCTATTAGGCTGTGATTCAGATTTTGGGTTTTGCTTCTAAGCAAAGGTTGCATTCTTTGAATATCCTTTAGACAGACACCATAACAAATTTGCAGTTACTTGGCCATAAAAGTAACTGTGCATATTTCACAAGTTGGCCATGCCCTCCATAGTTTTCATCTACAATTAGATTCCTTCAAGATAATGTCAGTGAGCAACTAAGTTATTTTCAGGGAATTCTCTATTACCTTAAGGACCTTTCTGAAATGTAGTGAGTAAAAAGGTATCCAAAGCTATTTAAGAATAAAGAAAATATAAATATCCATAAGGTGTGCCTGTGCATGTAAGTTACAGTGAGTCATTTGCAACACGGTGAGGGAGGGGGTGACCAAAATGAAATTCTAACCTGTTTGCAGTGTGCACAAGATGAAAATTAAAATGGATTTGGGGGCTGTCAGGATGCATAATCCATCACTATCCACTTCTCATAGAACAAGAGACAAAAAGTATTTTGTAGAGTTTGGCAAAAAAACCATTGACGGAATAGTTTTCCAAAAGAACATTCTGTTTTGTTAGAATTGAAACGTTCTGCAGGAATCTGTCATTTCTGTCAAAAATTTTGACAGAAACATTTTGAAATGATTCCAAACCAAAATGGAATATTTTATTCTGACTTTGTTGTTTTATTTAATTGTGAATTTCTTGCTTCATGTTCTTATGACTGTGTCATTTTCTTCTGACTTTTAATTTTTTTACCTTTTAATTAATTTTAATATAATTTTCATATATTGATATCTCAGAGCGTTTAAGGCCAGAAGGGACCACCAGATGATTTAGTCTGACCTGTATACCACAGGCCATTACATTTCACCTGGATACCCATATACTGAGCCCAATTACTTTAGTTGGACTAAACAATTCAATCCACAAGAGACTAAACTGGGAGCCACACGCAGAGAACAGGAAAGACTAAGCTGCTGCCAATGCCTGAGGCTCCTGCAATGGCAGGGAATGGTTGAGGTGAGATATGCCTATATGATCCTAGCATGTGTCCATACCCCATACTGCAGAGAAGGGGAACCCTCCCACACACACTCCTGGACAATCTAGCTTTGGGGAAAATTCCTTTCAAAACTCAAAGCTGGTGACCTGTTTGACCCTGAGCACATGGCAACCAATATGGGACTTGACATCATCACCAAGATTAAGCAGCTCATGCTCTAGTAAATGAGCTAACTATGCACCTGCAAGGGCACATAAGTGAACTGGCTTGCCCAGTGTTACACAGCATCTCAGTGACAGAGCTAGGAGTAAATCCCTGATCTCCCAACTCTTCAGTCCAGTGCTCTCTCTACTAGACCACACTGCCTCCTCTGTGGTATAAGTTTCAACATTATCAAGATGAAGTGTTTTGATAAGGTTGCTTTGATGACTAAAACTATATCATAATTTTCCATTCCAATACATATTTTGAGACTTTGACTTTCATCCCAGTTCATAACTGGAATTCCTCTAAGAAGGAAATTCTATTTTCTGACCTCATTCTAGTATTCTGGTCACCTGGAATCTCACAGGCAAACAGAACTCTGATGGGGTTGAGGAACAGATTAATTCCCTTACATCCACAGCATTACCACTTGCTGCTTTGATTCCTTTAAAACCCACATTAAATTCTGATCTAGATTCAAATTTGAAACCCTCACAAAGTTCAGGATTGTTCAGCAGCGAATTATAAACCAGAACGCAGATGTGAGTGCCCCTTTACTCCTATACTTACTTTCCCAACAAAAATGAGTAATGTGATTTGGAGTTTTTGTTGGGGACCATCTCTATGTTTAACTAATTTATTGGCATGCAAGAAGTATGGAGAAGAGGTCCATATAAATAACTAGCTATCTAGAATGTATTAAGCATATCAGGCAAATGAACATCCTGAATTCTGCCAAATGGAGCTGTTTAATCCTGATGGTCCCTTAATTTCAGTGAGCCATTTGTTTAAATTGTCAGCACTTTGGATGCTGGGATACCAACAGCAACATGTTTAAGAAGAGCAGAAGCTAGTCTCAAGAAAATGGGTCTGACTGTTCTCTCAATCACACTGTTGTAAAACAAGGCGTGACTCCATTAAGTCAGTAAAGTTAGGTCAGTGTAAAACACGCATGAGGTCAGAATTAGGACTATTCAATCTAACGGTGTGTGAGGTATGATAGTAACTGATCTTTTTTAGTTACAATGCCCCACAACAGTAAGCCAACACAATTAAGTGTAAGCCATGTTTCAAAGGAACTTGGTTAATGTTTTCCCTATTGCTCCCCTCTTAGGCTAAAATGTAGATAAAACACTATTACTCTATGTCTGCACCCTGGTTCGATCCAAGTAGGGGAATAAATGAGCATGTATATCTTCTCAGTCTGAGACCTCTTAAATATGTCACATGGTGGACTGAAAGTTCTGCCAGTTGCACATCCCTGTATCCACATCTCTGATGGTCTATGGGTAAAGGCCACAGGGACCTTCTGGGGAGGAAGCCGACCACACCTAGGTTATGGAGCACTGGACAGTAAATGTTACATCTATTAAATAAGTAACATTAGTTTGGATGGAGGTGGATTTTTTGTGCTGTACATTTGTTGCATTAAATGTACAACCTAACTTATCTATATTCTTTTTTGTGTCTTACAGAAGGGCAGGAAGGGAAACACCCACATCCCTCTGTTGAGTCTGGTACCCCAAGCCAGCTCCCCACACTGCTTCATATATAGTAGTACTTTCCCAGGCAGCAGAAGTACTAAGGAGGTGCCAGGGATGCCAGTGTGTGGTGGAGTATATGGAACGGTATTTTACAAATGAGTAAAATATAGTTCTGGTGTGCACATTTTAAAACAATGTTGAAAAATTGGAGAGGGTGCAGAAAAGAGTAACAAAAATTATTTGGCAGCTGAAGAAAATGCCTTACAGTGAGAGATTTAAAGAACTCAATCTGTTTAGTTTATCAAAAAGAAGACTAAGACGTGACTTGATTACATGAAAGACGTACCCCTTTCTTTTACTCTTGCTCTCTTTGCTTGCCTTCTGTTCTTTACTCCAAATGTTTCTTAATAATAATCCTTATTTTATTAATAAATCATTATTCTGTTTACAAGCAGAAAGAAGGAGACTAGAAAAAAGTCTAACACATAAAGTGTTCTAAACTTCTTTCAGTGAAGACAAGAGACTAGAGACCTTGGGAAAAGACTAAGTACTTGAGTATTGTATAAAACTCACTAAGTCCCTGGAACAAGTTGTCAAATATACAGACCTCTAGACACAAGAGGACATATTTGACATTACAAGGAACAGGAAAGCTTAGAATTGTCCAAATTCTTCCCTGTTGATCTCAGTTGTAAATTTGTCCCAAAGAGCCTACACAGAGACCCAGTCTTTCGGTGGTGAAACATTAAAAAAAAAAGTCTGTGTTTCTGTGTACTCCAATGCTTAAAGACAGAGTGATTGTGCCCTGTTGCTCTGCAGATGCAAAGGAGCCTTCTGCCCTATTCTCCTGCACAGCAGAGGAGAAAAACTGAGGTACTCGGTGTTGTGTATTTTGTGTCTTGCCTAATTGCCTAGGTTGCAGTAGCAACAGAGCTTAGCATGTTGCCATAGCAATAGAGTTAGAGTATTAGGAGATAGCTCAGCCAGTCCCGGATGGTTTTTAGTGTTGGTGCTCCATGTTGCATCTCTCTGTGTTCCTGTGCTGGTTTCTCTCTCTCTGAATACAAGTAATTATAAGGATTCAACTTAATAAAAGTAGTGATGGAGGATGGGATCGACCTGTGGAGCACTGGCAAAAAAAAAAGTCAGTGTAAGAAAAAACTGTTTTGCTGTTTTGGCAGCTGGTTCAAAACTGCCAAACTGAAACTAAAACAGCCTCTGTTTTATTCTGACCGAAACGAAGCAGACAGACTCAGAATTGGGAAGAAACAAAAGCAGTGCTAGTGAATGGAAATCACTAGCAGTTGTCTGAAAGATCCCTATACATGAATAAAAGACACATAAAGACAAGAGAAAAAAAAAGGGGGGGGGGCAGCAATGGCTACACTTACATGGACCCTGGAACCTTTTGATGAGACTCTAGAGAAATGGAACTCATATACTGAGCATTTTCAGCTTTTTGTTATTCCAAATGAAATTACAGATGCAAAGAAGGGACTATTTTCTTAAGTGTTGCAGGAGCTAAAACCTGTACTTTATTATGCAGCTTCGTGTACCCTGATAAGCCATAGACAAAATCTTACAGTGACACTGTGAAAATCCTGGAGGCAAATTTTTCTCCAAAACCGCTAGTAATTGCAGAGAGATTTAGGTTCCACAAAAGGAATCAAGAAGGAGGTGAAACAACTGTGCAAACTGTACCAGCTCTGAAGAAGCTTGCTGAGCATGGTGAATTTAATGATTTGTTAAATGACACCATCCGTGATAGGTTAGTGTGTGGTCTGCACAATGAAGCAATAAAGAAGTGCCTATTGACAGAGGCCCAGCTCACCTGGCAGATAGCCATTGAAATTGCAATCTCTATGGAGCTGGCCATAAAGGAAGCCCAAAAGCTCTGTGCATTGACCAAAGGGCATAAAGTGTTACTGGAACCTACTCACAAGACAGTGGGGAGCCAGGAATGTTATCGCTGTGGAAAGCCATCAGAATGCTGGTGTAAAAACCTAGTGCGTCGACAATGTGGAAAAAAGGGACACATTGAGCGTGCCTGCAAACAAAAGAAAGAAGAGTCAAACAGAACAGGCAACCCATAGAAAAACCCAGGGTGTCTGCTGTCTGGTGGACCAAAAAGGAAAATCTGCACGCAGTAGAGCAGACTCAGGATGATCAAAATGACACCCCGTCAGAAGAAGTGCCATTCCATGTCTTGTCCATGGCACTTGGCTCACATGAATACTGGGTAACCCTACTGCTGAAAGGTAAATCTGTATGCATGGAACTGGACACCAGTGCAGCAGTTTCGCTGGTCTCAGACATTGAGTATAGGAGAAGCTAAAGCATCTCCCACTTAAGCCGACAAAAGTTGCTCTGAAGATGTACAGTGAAAAAGCTGTACCCATGTACCCATGTAGGAAGCAGCCAGTTTCAAACCTAGTGAGCTGTGAACAGAAGAGAGACAAACAAAGGGAGTTTGCCTGTGAATTCTCTGAGAGGAGCCTAGGTGAGTGCTACTTGAGGGAAGCTGTGTTGTGTGCTAGAGGGGTGAATATCTGAGAGACCTTTTGTCTGACAGGTGCAAGTTACAGGGACTGTTTGACAGTTGACTGTGTGTTTGTTTGAAAAGCATGAATTGGAAATGCTTTGTTCCAGGTGGGCCTTGAATGGTTGATTGGAGAGGGAGGCTTTGAGGCGGGGCAATTGCTTTGAGCCAGCAGCCTTATAAGAAGCAGCCAGCTGGGAACAGAGGAGAGGCAAACAGAGGAAGTTTGCTGGGGTAGAGCCCACAGTGGGTTTTTGCCTTTCAGCTTTAGAAGAGCAGTAAATTCAGCATCTGAAGGGGCTCTCAGAGGAAGGATATGGAAAGTGAGTGATCTGCTGTTGTCACCTGCACTGGATGTGCTATATTTGTCTTTCTTCCACAGGATAGAGCTGACTTCATCTGTACAAAGTGCAGGCTGGTTTCCATATTAGAAGAGAAGGTTAAAGTATCAACCCTGTGTTGCATTAAAGAAAATGAAGTCTTTCTCGATCGAAGACATGATTTGTTACTGAAGGCACAGCATGAGGAAGAATCAGAGAAGACAGTGCAGTGGAGACTGAAGAATGGGGAAGAGAATTGTCAGCATGTGCCTTCCCAAAGAAAGAGAACCCATATGCCCACCATGGAAACAGAGGTAAGAAATTGTTTTCAGGCTCTCTGCACTAGTACTACGGCAGAGAACGATTTGGAAGACTCATCTGAGGGAATGGATCAGAAGGAGACCTTGTTGAGCAGAAGGATTGGGATGCATTGTCCTAGGGATGGGGGTTTCACGACCCAAGAGGAAGAGAAGGATGGTGGTGGTCAGGGACTCCCTCCTAAGGGGGACAGAGTCATTCATCTTCCATCCGGACCAGGAAACTATAGAAGTGTGCTGCTTGCCTGGAGCTAGGATTCAAGATGTGATGGAGAGACTGCCAAGACTTATCAAGCCCTCAGACCGCTACCCCTTCCTACTTCTCCATGTGGGCACCAATGACACTGCCAAGAAAGGCCTTGGGAGGATCACTGAAGACTGTGGCTCTGGGAAAAAGGATAAAGGAGTTTGAGGTGCAAGTGGTGTTCTTGTCCATCCTCACTGTTGAAGGAAAAGACCCAGATAGGGACCGTTGTATTGTGGAAGTAAATGCGTAGTTACGCAGGTGGTGTCAGAGAGAGGACTTTGGATTCTTCGACCATGGGATGTTGTTCCAGGAAGAAGGATTACTAGGAAAAGATGGGATTCACCTAATCAAGAGAGGGAAGAGTATCTTCACAGACAGGTTGGCTAACCTAGTGCGGAGGGCTTTAAACTAGGTTCAATGGGGGAGGGGACCCTAAGCCCAGAGGTAAGTGGGGAAGTGGGACACCAGGAAGAAGCAGAAGCAGGAGGGTGCAACAGGGAGACCTCCAGAATTACACTGAGAAAATAGGGCAATTGACCACTTATCAAGTGCCTGTACACAAATGCAAGAAGCCTGGGAAATAAGCAGGAAGTGCCAGGACTGTCCTGGCATAGTCAAGAAACTATGATATGGTTGGAATAACTGAGACTTGGTGGGGTAACTCACACAACTGGAGCACTGTCATGGATGGGTATAAACTGTTCAGGAAGGACAGGCAGGGGCAAAAGGGTGGAGGAATTGCACTGTATGTAGGCAAGCACTATGATTGCTCTGAGCTCCAGTATGAAACTGGACTCTTCCAATTGAGAGTCTCTGGGTTAAGCTTAGAAGCAAGAACAATAAGGGTGATGTCATGGTGGGTGTGTGTTATAGACCACCAGACTAGGAGGACAAGGTAGATGAGGCTTTCTTCAGTCAGCTAGGGAAAGTTTCCAGTTCACAGGACCTCGTTACCATGGGGGACGTCAATCACTTTGACATCTTCTGGAAGAGCAATACAGTAGAGCACAGACAATCCAGGAAGTTTTTGAAAAGTGTTGTGGACAACTTCCCGGTGCAAGTGCTGGAGCAACCAACTAGGGGTTATGGTCATCTTGACCTGCTGCTCACAAACAGGAAAGATTTGGTAGGGGAAGTAGAAGTGGGTAGCAACCTAGGCAGCAGTGACCATGAGATGGTTGAGTTAAGGATCCTGACAAAAGGAAGAAAGGAGAATAGCAGGATATGGACCGTGGACTTCAGAAAAGCAGACTTTGACTCCCTCAGGGAGCTGATGGGCTGAATCCCCTGGGAGGCTAATATGAAAGGGAAAGGAATCCAAGACAGCTGGCTGTATTTTAAAGAAACCTTGTTGAGGGTGCAGGAACAAACCATCCTGATGTGCAGAAGGAATAGCAAATATGGTAGGCGCTCAGCTTGGCTTAACAAAGAAGTCTTTGGTGAGCTTAAACACAAAAAAGGAGTTTACAAGAAGCGGCAGCTTGGTCAGATGATTAGAGAGGATTATAAAAATACTGCTCAAATGTGCAGGAATGAAATCAGGGAGGCCCAAGTTGAATTGGAGTTGCAGCTAGCAAGGGAAGTGAAGGGAAACAATAAAGGTTTCTACAGGTATGTTATCAACCAGAGGAAGATTAGGGAAGGTGTGGGCCCCTCACAGAATGGGAGAGGCAACCTAGTCACAGAGGATGCGGAAAAAGCTGAGATACTCAATGCCTTTTTTGCCTCTATTTTCACAGACAAGGTCAGCTCCCAGACTACTGCATTGGACATCACAGCATGAGTAGGAGGTGAACATCCCTCAGTGCTAAAGGAACAGGTTCAGGATTATTTAGAAAGATTGGACATACACAAGTCCATGGGGCCAGATGCAATGCATCTGAGAGTGCTGGCTGATGTGATTTCATAGCCATTGGCTATTATCTTTGAAAGCTCATGGCAATTGGGGAAGGTCCCTGATGATTGGAAAAAGGCAAACATAGTGCTCGTCTTCAAGAAAGGGAAGAAAGAGGATTCAGGGAACTACAGACCAGTTAGCCTCACCTCAATTCCTGTCAAAATCATGGAGCAGGTCCTCAAGGAATCCATTTTAAGTCACTTGGAAGATAGGAAGGTGATCAGGAACAGTCAACATGGATTCACCAAGGGCAAGTCATGCCTGACCAACCTGATTGCCTTCTATGAAGAGATGACTGGCTCTGCGGATGTGAGGAAAGTGATGAATGTGATATACCTTGACTTTAGCAAAGCTTTTGGTACAGTCTCCCACAGTATTCTTCTGAAATTCTGAAATTGAACATTAAGCCTGACAGCCATCAGGCCAAAAGCTGAAGCAGACCTGGAGCGCCTGGTCAAAAATGGAATCCTAGCACCAGTTACCCACAGCCAAATGGGCAACCCCAGTCGTTCCAGTATTGAAGAAAGATGGCTCCACTTGGATTTCTGGGGATCTTAAGGTCACTGGTAACCTGATGTTGTATGCAGAGCAATACCCTCTTCCCCGCATTGATGACCTCTTCACTGACTTGGCTGGTGGCCAAAAGCTCATCAGTATTGATCCGAGTCAGGCATATTTACAGATGCACATCGATGAGATGTCCCAAGAGCTGTTGACTATCGTGACACATACTGGGCTGTACTGATACTGTCACTTGCCCTTTGGAATAATGTCTGCTCCAGCTTTGTTCCTTTAGTCCAGGACAGCCTGTCCTAGCTTGGAACTATGCTTCCGGAGCTTAATGGGTCCCTGCTACAGTCATCACCCAAACAGGACCTGCTTCCTACACTGTCCAGACTGCAGATGATCTCACCTGATGGCAGCATGTAGTTCAGTTGTTGCCAGGTCATACAGGTCCCAAGGACACATCTCCAGTTGAACTGCCTGACCTCACCATTACAGGTGAAATATCATCGAGTCAAGAGTCACCCATTCCTCACTCTCCTTCTCCATCTACCTTTGCAGCAGATACAGCCCCCTCCCCTGATGAGCAGATACAACATCCTTATCTGTTCAAGCTACAAGTCCTGAGCCCATTGTGAGACCAGCATCAATAACACCTTCTCATGTAAGAACACCAGAAGTCCACCTCCACCCAGAGAGAGAAGGCCTCCTCAATGGCTGGATCTTTAGCTAGGGCAAACCCACGTTATGGGGCAGAATAATCCCTGGGATTTAGCCAGCAAATGAGGCAGTCTACCCTCATCCCCTATTTTAGTGATTGTTCTGTTAAATGGGTGTTTTCATTAAAGGGGGAAGAATATGTTGTGTATTTTGTGTCTTGCCTAATTGCCTAGGTTGCTGTAGCAACAGAGCTTAGCTTTTTGCCATAGCAATAGAGTTAGACTATTAGGGGATAGCTCAGACAGTCCTGGCTGGTTCTTAGTGTTAGTTCAATAAAGACGGTCCATGTCTCATCTGTTTGTATTCCTGTGCTAATTTCTCTCTATCTGAATACAAGCATTCAAAGATTCAACATTACACTTGGAATGCAAGGTTTCCTCCCTTTGTGCAACCCTCATGGATGCAAGACACACCACAGGGGAGGAAGTGAGGCCAGGTCCCCATTTTCCCTATGCACCAGCAAGCAGAGCACAATGAAGGTGCACAATGAAGCACATCAGGAATTGTACCTCTGCCTTCTGGGAACATTGGGCTGTGCCTTAGGCCTAACCTACACACCCTACTTTGTTAAAATAGCACAACTTTGTGTCCATGCCCTCCTATGTTTGGCAAAACCCCAGGTTATACTGGTTTAGTCAGGTTCAAGTTAGCCCAATATAAACAGATTTAGATTAATCCAGTGCACTTTCTCAGGTATAGAAAACCTTTTAAAAGCACAGTGGAGCCCATGAGTTGTAACCTAAGATTCTTTCTCACCTAAATCAATGTCAATAATGCTTATCTGAGACATGCTGATTTTGTTTCTCTGTTATTTAAATACATTTCTCTCTCTTCTTTAACTTCCCCTCCCTGCTTCCTCCAGAAGGTAATGAAGGTAATGAAGACGACTTGAACTGCCTTGCGATGTGTAAGTGGGAACAGGCACTACTGTACATTCCT
The DNA here is from genome assembly GCA_007922155.1 of Mesoclemmys tuberculata. NCBI lineage: Eukaryota > Metazoa > Chordata > Testudines > Chelidae > Mesoclemmys > Mesoclemmys tuberculata. The sequence goes on from ML675606.1 coordinate 5,406,676, forward strand.
CAGTGCAATAAACTTCAGCTTTGACCTCAGAATGAGTTATTGGTAATAGCTTGAGCACCAGGTCAAAAGCATGGGAACCTACCTCCAACAGATGCTGCCAGGAGGTTGGCATAGGCCAGTGTAATCATGGGGAAGGCTTACAGAGCTTGAAAATAAAAGGCTTAATTATATCCACATTGAGGCGGCTTTCTCTGGCAGCCCCTTCACCTTGGCCTGTGATTATGCCAGATCTCATAAGCGCAGCAGGATCCACTGAGGTCAGTACTTGATGGAAGAATGCCAAGGAAAACCTTCTTTAGGAAGTGATGTTGGTGACTCAGTGGGGAGCACTCTTCCTTCTTGGCCATTAAAGAACCCAAGCCCCAGCACAGTGTATGGGGCTATTCAAGGCAGATGTAAAATCGAGGCCTTGATCATTACAGATCCAACGATACTTTTTGCAAGATTAAAGGCATTAGCTTTGGACACCTAGCTGAATTCTGAACTGGCTAATTACATTCCATTCACCTAAAATTCCCCCTGTATAAGGTATTATTTCCTTCCTGCCCTACGCTTCTGTGTAATGTTGTCATGCACAGGTGAACAGCTCCCATGTTCCGTTACACAGATGGTTGAAGTGATTTGTACATAGAACTAGATATGTAGGCCCTGGTCCAAGCACCAGAGCCAGGATTTACAGGGCCCAGGACATACAGTAGAAATAGGACCCTGCATCAATCCTTCACTCCAGCCCCAGCTCCTGAAGGCTTATCCCTGACTCCTTGTGCTCTTCTTCCCCCAGTACTGTCTCTCCCCCTTCTTGCCCTCACTTCCTTTCTTTTTGCCTCCTTTACTTAATCAGTGTTGCCAACTGTCATGATTTCATCACCGGTCTTGCAATACTTGGTGTTTGACTTAAGGCTACTTCGGCTACCAAAAGACAAATGATTCTCAATCAGTTTAATTTCAAATATTACATTCTAGACTTCCTAGTTCTAGAGAAAAGCTTGAAATTGGGACCTCCGATCCAATATTTATTTAAATCTCTGTAAGTAGTTCTGCTTGATGCTGAACACCCTCAATCTCTGTTGGTTTCAATGGTCTTTGCAGGAATCATTCAGCCCAAGATTTCAAACCTGGTGTCATAAGGCCTGATTTTCAGAGCTACCAAGAATCCACAGCTTCCACTGATTTCAGTGGCCATTGCAGGGGGAACTCAGCACTTTTCAGGACCCAGTCCATAATCTGTAAAGCACCTATGGATCTCTCTGGAAGATGGCATTATCCAAATAAGTCACTCTCATTTCCATCCTGGTTTGATAATCCCACTGTAGGATCTGCTCACACACAGGAAAGCTTTGGTTTAGGAAGATCACATGTATAATTTGAGTGATATTTGATACCAAGTAATAATCACCTCTTGTCTTCTATTGCTATGTCACAGACAATCTGAGTTGTTCCTTTTCATTATTATTTATGTAGCACCTACCTGGACACAACACTGTATAGAACACATCAAACATGAGATCCTTGTTTTACTGAGTATAACAAATCAGATTCAAGAGCTGCAGTTAAGGTCTGGCAACATGAAGAGGCATTGTCAGACAGACAGATGGTCATTGCAAGGCTCCATAAGAGAACTGTTTTCAGGAGGGTTTTGAAGGAGAGAGTGCTTAGTGTATAGGTATTGGAGGTAGGGTGTGGAATTGAGCAAAGTGTGCACTATGGTAAGAGAGAAGATATAAAAAGCTGAGAGTGTGATTAGGAGACAAATGGAGCAGAGGAGCTGGGATAGAGTGAAGGATGAAGTGAGAGCACAGACCAAATTCATATGAAGTGCTTTGTTTATCATAGTTCCATATGAAATATCATGACTCCCCAGACAGGCTTACATTATGTGGCCAGTTGCCCATGTTTCAGGAGGAGTGTACTACTTGTATTGTGAATTCTGTTTATCTGAAGTCATGGTGACCATGTTTGTCCCACAGTGATTTTGTCTGCTGTAAGCCTGACCTCACACAGAGTTCATGTATGCCTGCTGTAGTTTTATATATAATACATATTTTGACACTTCATGTTGTCTAATTAGATTTTCCATGTGCTTGCTGCAGGAGAGTTCTTCTGTCTGGCAAGAGCTCATGTTCCCTTTTCTTACTATCTTGCTGCTCAGGTGGATTGTAGTATTAGCATGTACAGCCAATTTGGCACCAAGGGAGCATTCTTACTCATAGAATGATCTTCCTGAAGAAAAGACCACCTCCTTGTGTTATGCAGACTGACCATAGTCCCCCTTCCCCTTTGCCTGGTGTCAGAATATGCAAAATGGCATAATGTAACCCTGAGTCAGCATACAGCATGATTACAGGTAACCAGGAGACCTTCTATGATGACATGAGATGTTTTAGTTCAAGGCACAATCCTTCAGAAATGACGACATGTCAAACCATCATTAGGATCTAAACTACTAGTGAAGATCTAGACTACTAGTGAAAGAAGAGGATTGACACTTCAGCTCAAGGCTAGATTTATTTTGGTTAATGAAGGAAAATGAAGGATTGAACCTGCTCTCTTACAGAGGGTGAAGAATTAGGACCTAAGAAACTAGTCCTAAGGGAATTAAGTGCCTAACTCCACAGAAAGTCAGTGGGAGTTGGGAACTTAATTCTCAACGTTAGCTTCCAGATCTGTGTCAGGTGAGTAATGCCCATTGGCCAAACCTATACTACCTTGTTTGAGTTTAAATACTACATGTCTTAGGAATTCTTAGAAGTACAAGAAGGAATCATTTTTGTTGTACTGGTATTTAACTCATTTGTCTTCAGGGATGTCTTTGTTGTATTATATTAGACTCCAGAAATAGTTTTTCAAGACATGTTTAGACTAACCTATTTGTCTGTCATTCAGGTTCTTCGTCTTGTTTTTCCACCAGAATTACTTATCGTGTTACAGACAGACTTGCTTCACTTGGCCAGAACTTAAAATACACACATAATATCCAATAAAAGTCTAGGCACTGGGGTCCAGTAGAAAGGGTAGTCAGGAGACATGAGTTCCATTTGTACCTCTGTCAGTGACCTGAGTTGCCCTGTGACCTTGAATAAGTTACCAATTTGCTGTGTCTCTGCTCATCTTTGTCTGTGTAGATTGTAAACTCTACAAGGCAGGGGTAATCTCCTAGTGTGTATCTTTGTATAGCAATGTGGCTCCCATCTAGATGCTATTCTGGCATAAATATAATATAATATAATAAATTAATAGATCTCCCAAATCCAGACTTAATAAGGGGGTACCTGCATCTTAAGACTTCTCATCAGAGAATGCTTGAATCAAGATGTCCTACAACCCTAAAGTGAACACAAGCATTAATATTTGTAAAGTATTTTGAGAAACTAGAGTCAAAAGTGATATAGGATGTAAATGATTGTTATTGTTAAAGCACTGAGTTACACTAGAACCCTTTTAGTTTTGTTGCAATGAACTTTCTGTAGAAAGGGACATTTTTCATTTGCTCATCAGAAATGTATGGGTAGATTAATATGACAGCTCCTAAAACTGGTGCTTAAATGATCTGTAATGAAATGAAAACTCTCAGCTGTAAATAAGTAAAAGTAGGTGCGTTTCCTTTTTAAATAGTTTTGCTTACTTCACTATGAATTTCAATAATAAAACATAATCCTTTCCATTTCCATGGTACCTGCCTTCAAAGGATCTCACAGTGCATTATAAACATTCAAGAATTAATCCGCCAACGCTAGTTTATAATGTTGGCCTAAGTAATTTACAAGTAACAGGGAGTCTGCAGCAGAGGTAGCAATAGAAACCTGAGTTTTCCTGGCTCCTATGCAATCACAAGTGCTTTTCCTGTAAAAGAGTCTTACTGATGGCTTTAGTTAATTAACTTGCCTTAGCAGTCTCTTCTTTGAAACATGAAAGAATATATACAACCTTTTAAATGGCCAACCTGCTAATAAGATTAGAGTCTTGGCATGTACATGCAGGTGAATAGACACTTCCTGCATTTCCTGTACTGCTGGGTGAAGACCTTTCTTTCCCATTGTCTTGGTGTGGTGAGGACTTTGTCTGAAAAAAATTGGTGTGGGGTCGAGAGAGGGACTCGGCTAAGGGGTGGCCTGATTGAGCTGTTTGTGGGCCACTGCAGGGCTGTACTGGCCCTTGGCTTACGCAGCTCAAACTTAGTTCCTTATAAGTCAAATCATCTCAGTTGGCATCCCCTTCTTGCTGTGCCCACCCACCATAGTAAACTGGGGTTCCAGTTTGGTTCTTTGTTTGCCCTACACTTCTGGGTTTGCTGAGGCACCAACCAATCTCTACTTGGAGTCAGGAAGATATTTTTCCTCCTGCTGGCAGGCTACTTTGGGGGGGGTTTCACCTTCCTCTCAGAACTCTAGAGGCTTGTTATGAGAGTGAAATTGTTGTTTGTTTTTTTGTTCTTGTCCCCCACCCCCCAATGGTTACAGTTTAGCCTTGTGTCCAATGTATTTAGTCAGATTAACAGGGCACTAATATGATAGCTCACAAATTAACAGAGGTGAAAGGAACAGGTCCTTGACTTCGTCATGATGGAGCAGAAGCATGAGGTTTCTGTATATGGCAGTGCTTGGGACAGCCCCTTTAACACTCTTGAGAGTAAAGTGTCTGGAGGCTGTTAGTAGTGCCTTGGGCCAGTTCCTGCTGGACAGTTTGTGCTGGGAATGTGGAGTTATCCTATGTTCCTCAGGAATGTACATTTGATAAACATCACAGGCAGTTTGAGGACCATTTTGGAGTAGTTATGCCATGTAGAGCAATGGAACATTTGTCCTCTTCCCCTCTCCCACACACCCCTTTTGTCAGTGTAGAGGTTTAATCAGGATAATAAAGTGGATAGATTTTAAGACCGGAAGGGACCAATCCATTCACCTAGTCTGACTATCTATATAGCACAGGCCATAGAATTCCATCCTGCAATTCCAGGATCAATCCCATAACTTATGGAATGAATTCTATCACCAGTGATGACACTCTCCCAACAGACATCATCTGCATGGCTGTGCCCTGGACCTTCAGATCTCCAGCACTAACCTTTACCTCCTGAACCACAGCAGTCTGCCTGTGTCCATATCTTATTCACTTCCTGAGCCTGGGCCACTAATAAAGATAGTGTAACACAGATGTCTCCAGTTTGGCACCCAGAAAGATGGCTCTGGAATCAGTGTCAAGTGTTGGCCTTAATTTTGCTGTGCCTCGGTTACTCCACTATCAAAATGGGATAATAATACTCCGCTGCTTTCATAAAGCACTTTGATATCTCTGGATGAACAGTGCTTTATGAGTGTCAGGTGCTATTATTAAAGTAAATTGTCTGGATTCAACCACATGCTGGTAATTTCTTGGTAAAAATGTGTGTAACCCACACAAATACAAAATGGAATGGAATAAATGTAATGAATGAGAATGAAAGGTGAAACATACCTTATTTTAACAAGTTGGAAATGAAAACATAATGCAGTACACAACTCATTCATTAATTTTATTACTTTATGCCAATTTTTTTATTAGATGTTTTTATTGGATTAGGTCTTGCATTTAGAGATTATGTTTAAAAATGTACTGATGTTTGACTAGTCTCAGAGTGGATTGAAAATTGAAATGCTCTTATTCTAACATGAAGTATTTATTTATCTTTCACAATTTGGCATAATCTTTAGTGTCAGAGAGTGTTTATTTGGCATCAAATCAGTTCTTACTCTTTGCAGTCAAAGATTAATGTTCGGTCCATAAATTTTCTTTACTATATGGTTAAAGTCCTGAGCATCAAGAACTGGCACTTACAAATTTTACTGTGGCACATTGTAAATGGCATTAACAAATAATATTTTTGAGTGTCAACTTGAATATGACTTTGGTGCTGCTAAGCCTTGCTCTTTGTTACATTTTTAAAAAATTATTTTGATACAAATTTTATATCTACCAATTAAATATAAAAAAGGCAAACCTAAAAGAAATCGAAGGAAGTCTTTCATGTCTTCTGCAAGAATCTTATGTACAAGCTGCTGTTGTAGCTGTGTCAGTCCCAGGGTCAGTGAAAGAAGAATTAGCACAGTCATGCAAGATTTTTCATTGATTAGACAGTGATCAAGGGAAGACACTGTACCACTAGTTTTTCGGGAATGTTTTTGCACAGCCACAGAGGGCCTCTGTTCTGTGTTGAAGTCTGCATATCAATTGATAAGAAAGGGAAGCTATTTCTGGTGTCAGTGTGAAATACTTAGCTTTAGTAAACATTTATTGATCAAAGTACCGGCCCTTGTAAAATGTATTATGGTATATACATTTTTGTACTGAAAAGTAGCACAAGTCTTGAAATATTTAGGTATTTAGGGAATATAGAAACAAGTGGAGAGAAATCCATCCTAGTGCTTTTAAACATTGTAAAAGTAAAATTTTAACAAATCTGACCTTTGATATATATAGATTCCAGTGACTTCAGCTGAAGTTGCAAGGTTTTATATGAAGGGAGAATTGGGTCCTTAATTCCTAAAGAGCATTCCTTTATCAGCTTGAACAAAACTAGTGTATGCTAGCTAAAACCCAGCATAGGTGACTACATTCTGCCTTCATAAAGTCCCCTTCTAGCTTTTGTTCTTTGCTTCCTGTCCTAAAAATTGTGGAATGTTACTGTGTACTGTTAAAGAAACAAGGTGGATATAGTAATATCTTTTACTGGACCAATTTCTGTTGGTGAGAGAGACAAAGCTTTCAAGCTCAATGAAGAGCTCTGTGGGGCTCATAAGTTTGTCTCTCTCACCAACAGCAGTTGGTTCAAATAACAATATTCCTCACCTACCTTGTCTCTCTAATATCCTGGGACTGACATGGCTACAACTACACTGAATACAACTGTGCACTGTTAAACAATTGTAATGCTCCACATCAGAGGAGGCTGCATTTTGTAATCCTTACTGCTGCAAATACTCCATACTTATGTGGACAGTTCTACTGAAGACAATGGGACTCTGCATGAATCAATATCAAGTATATCAGGCCCATACTTTAAGATAATTTTTACAGCTCCGAGTGTGTGACACTGTACAAATGTGTAAAGCCAATGTCCCTGGATGGAAGTTTGTTAATCTACTGGCAAAGTATGTTAAGTGCTTTGCTATCCTTCTGCTAGACATGCTTTGCCATACAAATACATTTCTGACAGTGTAGACACACTCTATTTATCCTGCAATTACAGCATGGTTCTAATTTTTGATACCTGTAATTACCACAAATTCAATTCATATGTGTCATCTTAATGTAATGCCTGAATTACTTATTATTAACCCTTTAATCTCATGCTCAATGCATTTTTAGAATCTTGGAGCATTAACTACATGGTAGTTGTGCTGTAATTATTCTGATGTTACACATTTTGATACATGCGTTTACTAAACCAAATTCTTCATTTTGAAGTTTAAATATAGCACTGATTTATTTTAAGAGTTTACATTAGTTATCATGAAAGGATTTCCAAAATGCTTGTTTTGAAAAGCTGCTTTGAAACAAGACTTCAAATAAATATAATGTAAATATGAAGTTACATTTTTTTCATTTTGCAGATAATTGAGAGATCTTTGTTACTTTAAAGCAGAATTATATATAGAGATAGCAAAATTTAAACAGGATTTTTAAAGCTGCTTTATTGACAGAGTGTTCACAAGTTTTTTTGGTTTTTTTTTTCATTTGTAACATATTGTAGATGAAATCCTGGCCCCTCTACAATCAATGGAAGTTTTGTCATTGACTTGAATGGGGCCAGGATTTCACCATTGGTGTTTTGTGGAATTGTTCCTTTTTAAAAGCCATTCAAAGAGGATCATCCTTAATTTTCTAGTTAATGTTGCCTGGAAGATCAATAAAACTCACAAAAACAAACAAACCTGCTTTTAATATAAAATGTCCTCTGAGTCTATATAGTGAGATATATTTCACACACTCAACTTGAAAGATACACCATAGGTTGGACTTTCAGAAGCACTCAACATTAGTTCCATCATCTCCCACCAAAATCAATGAGAGATTTACCGTTGATTTTAATAGGTGCAGAATTAGGCAAATGCTTAGTGCTTTTGAAAATCTCAGATACTTGTACATTGACATGAGGCATAATCCAATTCCCTTTAAAGTCAATAGAAAGACTCTTATTGATGTCAGTGGAAACTGGACTGTAGATTGTATATCCAAATTTACAGCGACCCTACATTTATATACAGTTGAGATGTTTTCTATTATTTGTAAAATATAAACAAAGGGTCAGATTCTAATCCTTTTACTCCACAAGCAATTCTATTAACTTCAGTGGAGCTATTCATGGAGTAATATATCATCATGAGTAAAGATATCAGAATCTGGCCCAAAGAGAGAAAAAAACCCCAAATTTAACTTGTAAAGCTTACAAGAAATAACCTAACTTTCCCCCCATTAAATATAATCAGTATTATATATAAAAAAATCTGATGTAAGCATGAAATTAACATCTGTAAAATCCTATTTTTAATCCAAAACATTAGGCCAATTAAACTTTTTAAGATGCATAATTACTTTTCTTTTGGCTGAACTGAAAACAGTAAAGGAAAAGTCATGCATAACTATAGCAGTTATGGATTGTTTTATCATAATATACAAATGTTAAGGACTGAGCACAATCATTTTGCTTCACCATCTTTATGGCTTGCTGTTACAGCTTCATTTCTGTAGGTTTCATGTAAAATTTCCATTACACGTGTTAAACTTATGAAAACATTATCCTGTTCAAAATTCTTGTTTTTTCTTTCCACATGAAGTATTTTTTTAGCTGCTTTTGGAATTATTTCATTCAGCATATATACCCCATTCCTTGCACCAGCGTATTAAATATAATATGCAGCCTAATGGACAACTAATGATGTTTTGTTTGTGCAAAGTCCTGGATCTAACGAACTTTTAAGTTAGCCCTAGGTTTTCTTTTATATTTTCCAGCAGGTTTCCTGCCCAATTCTAATATACACTTTAATACTTGTCTTTCTGAGAAACCATTTTTTAATTTTAAAGTTTTATTCTCAGATTGTATGGAACCACTGAACATAGTGACTCACAAATGGTAAATGGATTTATACTCCTAACATCCTAGTGAGACAGAGAAGCACTATTTGTCAGTGACCCAGTTCCCCTGCTAAAATATGGAGATCGTTACCTGATTTTTCCAAGCAGCTAAATGACCCAATGGTTAGATGAATCTGAAGTGCAAGTAAGAGCTAGCTGGCTGCCACTCATGTGAGACAAGACTGAAATATCATTTGTGGGCTGGGGAAAGGAGCAAGAAAAGTTGGCAGAAAGTATATCAGGGCTTCTCACCAAGGAACGCCAACCACCATTTGTAAAACAGATGACATTTTGGAGGTGGTGTTATATCCTGGGCTGCTCCTAGGTGTGCAGGTAGCATCTGTGGTCAAAAGCACTCTTTTTCCATGAAGAATAGCCAGATGAATGAGATCTTTCCTCTCCAATGTGGACCTTGCCACAATAGTCTATGTTTCTGTCATGCAAGATTAGATTGCTCTAATCCACTGCTCATGGGGCTGCACCTTGGGAACTGTTCAGAAGCTGAATCTAGTGCAAAGTTCTACAGCTCACTTCCTTAGGTGCAGTTGCCTACTGGGAGCACATTATACCATTACTCTGGGAAATGCACTGGTTTCCAGTAAACCTCTGGGTGGAAAGTACTGGTTGTAAATATATAAAGCCCTAAATAATTTGGGACCTGGTTACCTAAGCAACCACCTCTCAGCCTATGATAAATTGCTCAAGTTGAGATCAACAGAGGTGCCTTCACTGTAGTTCCCTTAGTATACATGAGAGTGAGCTCTTGGCAGCGCCTTCTCTGAGGAATCCTGAATTTTGGAACTTCTTGGCTCTGTGATCCATGAGAACCCAGACTTGTTAACTTTCTGGGGAGGCTGTAAAGCCCATCGTGCTTCCCTTTCTCTCTAGGGCTGTGGAGAAGGGCCTAGGCTGAGGGGGCTATATAGTTCTTTGTTTCTGTTGCCATTTGTAATTCATGGGACAGGTGCCCAAAACACTGGGTGGCATCTAGTGTTGTATTTTAAAAAATTGAAACAAATAAATAAACAGCTGTAACTGAAAAATATCAATGACCAAAAAGTGCAAATGTCTGTGGAAGGAAATACATTTGGTGACATTTGTAGAAGAAAATATGTTCTATTTTTGACCTGCTTTAGCTGTGTCTGAGACACTTCGATCAGCCACATGCACTGTGGGCTGCGGGTTATGCTATGCACCCGATACTGCCTCACGTCGCCTGAGCCACAAAGAAATGATTCATGAGCCAAAGGAAACATCAACCATTAGATCAGGCACGGCCCGTTCCCCTCTGTCACATCTGGACATACCGAACACGGAATGTTTTACTGGGCTGGGTGGAGAGGTTGAGGGAAGAGCGGTGCTGTACAGCTGCTGCTGACCATCTGAGAGCAGTTGTGGCCAGAGTCAGTGGGGATAAGAAACTGAGAGACAGGGACAGCTGCGTCTTAACACTCCTAGCTCCTATCCTGCCAGTACTGGTGGAGGACTCCAGCCTTCTCCAGTGGTGGGTCTTCACACAAAGGTGTTTGGATCCAAATACTGTATGGCTCTTTCCCAGGACAGACCCCCACGCCTGTGAAGACATTGTACCTGTCAGTGGCCTTATGACAGGGATTATTTTGGCCATTATTTGTTAAAGAAATATTTCATTTAAAATAAATATTCTTGTTTTTAAAAAGAAGGCTCATTTAACAATAGCAATAAGATATTCTATGTTATAGATATCACTGTTTTTATGGTGGCTGAAGGCACGGTTGCTTTGGCCACTGGGATATTGAGAATAATTGCATTGTAAATTATGTCATTATTTATACTGCTTACACTCATTAAACCGTGAAGCTGATATCAATAACCCAGATAGCTAATGTGCTAGTGCAGCTGTATCCTTCACTGAAGACACTAGGAGATCAAGGTGACTGATCATCTTGGAATAGCAAGGGGGAAAATGTTGTATTGGTTTCATGATTTAGGCCCTGATTAGCACAGCATTTAAGCACTTGCTTAAATGTGTAAATTAATTCAATCTGAAAGCACAAGTTTTAGGGTTAAGCACATGCTTAAGTGCTTTGCTGAATCAGTGCTCATTGAGAAGGGGCCACTACAAGTGTTAACTCTTCAATAATGCTGCATAATTTAGAGCAGGGGTGCCCAGCGCACAGCACGTGGACTGTACAAGGCCCACCAGAACATTTCATAAGGCCTATGGCCTGCTTCAACACAATATCCTAATGACCGATTCATTAGCGTTTTGTCATCAGGTGACATTGATTTCTTGATTTGTTTTAAATAAGACAATACTGTACATAGAAACAACCTATCTAAAACAAACGAAACAAGCTGAACATAAAATATAAAACAATACAGGCGACTTTAAATCTTTAAAAATATGCAGAATCTGTTTGGCCCACATGACGTTGTGCTTAGGTTTATGTGGTCTTCCTGTGTAATAGGGTTGGGCACCACTGATTTAGAGCATATAGCCTTAGTAGTTCAGTTTATTGCACTTGCTTTTTGCTATCACTTTTGCTTATGAAGCTCACCTGGCTATGTTTTGGAGTAGAGATGTTTACTGAAGCTCTCTGCAAATGTCTTCACAGAGCAATGTAACCTTTTGAGATGTCCCTAAACATTCTGACAATTCTTACTCTTGGATTAGCAGGTTGTCTGCCTGAACTGTGTTTTATTTTGGGAAACACCAATTACCATCAAACAGCATGTAATTTTTCCATTAGCACTGTGGTGCTTCTTTATCTCTGAAGAAAGAGAAAAGACACCTTGGGAAACCAGAATACAGAATAGAAACCTGAAACCAATACAAAATGGATCCTACTTCTCAACACATTGTTTTTCTTTCTGATTACTGTAGCAAATCCCTTTGCTTAGTAAATGATTCCTTGCCTTCTGTTTGCCTCTCCATCTCATCATCACCAAGTCTCATGTAAAGCACACAGTTCTGCAGAGCATCCTCTGATTTCAGTGAACTATTTTCCTTCAGAAATATACAGTTTCAGACTGGTTTTCTACTGGGAAGAAATTATTAGTGTCTTTTAGAGGCCTCAATATTTGAAAAGAAATACTGCTGTTGTACTTTCAATTTGTACAGCAAGAGCAATTATGATTTTGGCATTGTGTAAGGGGCCAGGCTGTGGGTGGTCATGCCTAGTGGTTACTGCTGGGCAGGTGCCACACAGCAGCCACAAAGTCGTGGTTGGTGAGAAGGACTCAGGAGTTGTGACAGCCAGAAACCAGTAGGCAACAGTCAGGGTCCTAGTCAGGACTAGGTCAGAGACCCAACATCAGGAGTAGCTACCGGACTGGAGTCAGGAGACTAAAGTCAGGCCAGTGGCAGAGATCAAGAGGCAAAGTGAGGAACTGCAGCAAAAAAAAAAATCTGTGTGGTTGCCCAGACAACGTCCTGTGCCACCTTCCATGATTAAATAGTATGTGTGGGCCAGTCATAGGGTTTCAGGGTTTCTCTATGGCGCCTTTGGGTGGTACTTCCTGTAGCGCCTAATCTTCACAATGATCCTTGGATATAGCTCTGCGTGGCCTCCTGGTGGGGAAGTCTGAGGCTCTAGAGATCTGGGTTCTAATTCTGTGAGGCCTTATACATTGCCATCTACCTCTCTCTCTATTTTATACCGCTGCCCATATCCATGTAGCTGAGTGCCTTCCAAGTAAAATCAATATCAACAGTGGACCTCTTGGACTCCAGTTGTACACACCTGATACCAGTAATAAATAACTGCTGTTACATGGTCCCAATTTTGCAGACACTTATGCACATGGGTAATCTAACACAAGTTAAATAATCCCTTTGAAGTGACTAAAATTACCCTCGTGTATAAATGTTTGCAGATGCAAGCTATCTGTTGCAATGCACATTATTTCATTTTAATTAATTTTATTAAATATTTGTGATAATTACTTGGTATTTAAAACAGATGTCTTAGCTGACTGCAAAAATTAAAAGCATCTAACAATTAATGTGTCACCAATTATTTCATTAAATCTAGCATTAACACAGAGTGGAGAAACTAAAGGCACTAAGGAAAAGCCAATGCCAGCTGTTGTGCAATTGTTTTCTTGCCAAAAGATTTGTGAATTTTGTTTTTAACCAAAGTCCGAAACCGATAGTAGTGGCTAGAGCCAGACACAATGCAGGCAGGTGCTGAATAAGCTTTCCTTACACAGCGTCTGCCAATGCACGTCCCCTGACCTGCAGCACTGCAGCTGTTCCTGTTTGTGCCAAGTTGTGTGGTGGTGGTTTGGGGATTTGGAGAAACACAGTCTCTGCACAAACACATTTCAGGTCTCAGAAGGGTAGTGAATTAAGCCACTGTACCACTTCCAGTGTAATGAATTTTTTAATTCTGTTTTCTAAGTACAAAAGCCTCTTGTTTTTCAGAGTGCCAAGTGCCTTATGGTTTCTTCATTCCTTTAACTAGGCTCTGGTACTTTGGATGTTTGCATTTTTGTTTAAATGCATTCTCCCTCTCTCTTTGCTTATATATATATAAAATATAAACAATCTTATTTTTATTTACAATACCTTTATCAAATTAACAAAATGAGAGATTAAATTTTCTCATGATTTCACACTCACTGGAATTAATGGCCAAACTCTCATTGATGCCAGTGGTACAAAGGTTATGACAATCGTAGGAGACCTGGAAAGATACATTCACCTCACCTGACTGCTAAAATGATGCTGTTAACGTTTTTATTCAGGTGTGAGCAAAATTAAAACTGTTGGGCCCGATTCCAATCTCACATACATAGGATTTACACTGGGGTAATTCAGTTGACTCTGCTGAAGTTCTGATTTATACTTGTCAGTGAGATCAGAATCAGGCCTATTAATTTCAGTGCCCACTTTCCTTGAATCTGATTAATTTAATCAACAAGTTTTAATTCTGTAATATTTCCGGCATACTGACTTCTTTTGCTTTCCTTCAGGGCAACATATGTTATTACAAAGTGATTGATGTAAACAATAGGGATGCTCCATAAACACAAACTTAGGTGTCACATTGTCAGAATGCTTACGACACTCCTTGTGAGGGTAATTTCAATGTAATTAGTAAAAGGTAATGTCATTATACACAATCAAGGAAATAAAACCAAAATATTCAATCAGCGAGTAAGTATAAACAAATATATGAATTTTATCTCTAATTTAACTGAGATCTTACAGAAATACGATCTTGGTGAGATTTAATTATAATCCAGTGTCCAAATCTGAACTTCCTCATAATTCAAGGGTGTTTGGATCTGGTATTTCTAGTCAGGGCTGCCTCTAGTTTTATGTGTCCTATTTGTCTATTATATTTTTGGCTGAAGCCTGGGAGGCTGGGTGATCAGCGCTCTTTGAAAATTAGGACCCTTTAAAATGTCTCAGGTTGGGCTGTCAAAAACTGAGGTACACAAAATCATCAGTCACTTTTGAAAATCCTGGCCAAATTAATCTTTTTCTGTAGCAGCCCCCACTGTAGTATCTAAATAATGAACAGCTCTTCTAGATCTTCAAAGTGACATCTCTAGTGAGTCTCCCGCTTAAGTTCCAAAAGGTCTTGTAGGTTTTATTTGTTTGTTTTTTGGAGGGAGATATGTTGGTCTCGCAATGTGTTTTGAAGATGGCCTGGCTTTGATTTAGTCCTTTCTCATCTGTCAATTCTCTCCAAACTCAATACTCTTGGCTAAAAACTGTCCAGCTTGATTTTCACGAGCTTCACCCTAGAACTTGGTAGGCGCATTGTGCTCGAAGAAAGCCGTTGTCTCTGAGGTTTATAGAAGTAGAGGTGGACCAAGTATGCCCAATGATTTGGGTGCCTCAGCATTTGGGTATCCAGTTTAAGACACTGAAATGGAAATCTCAAAAGCAGAGAATCCCAACACCTCTATCATTTTTTAAAATCTTGGCTGTGGTCTTTGATGTTACTGGGTCCTGATTCAATGACAACCTTGTAGAGTAAGACTGAGGCTTTGAATTATGACTGCTGGTGAAAGGGAAAGTGCAGAGTATTGAAGTGACATATTCTCAGTGGCTCATTTCTCTGAGGACCAGGTTGCCACAGTCTGCATAAGTTGTACCCTCTTTGCTGCTCTTTACCTTCGATATACCAGATATAATGAATTGCCAGTAAAAATGGAAATGAGAGATTTCTGTTGGTTATTACCACGAATATAAGTTCCATAACTATTCTTATGGACTCCTTCGTGGCAGGTCAACACAAGTAGGCAGAGCCCTTGGAATGATGATACAAGCGTGAGCTTGTTAATAAGAGAACACAAGTTTATTACTGTCAGAGAAGACAAGCAGCTCCCTTTCTGCTGCTTCTGCTGCTGTCTCCAAGCCTTTTCATTTTTCCCCAGCAGAAAAAAGCACCAGACCTTCCTCTCAGGGTTACTTCCAGGGTGCGGGATCCTTCCTCTTTAGAAGAAACCACACCCTTTATGGTCTTGACCTGTCCGTGGATGTGCCACAGACACAGACCCAACAATCACATTAACTCAGTTACAATTCATTAAATTGATTACATAAAAACAAATATAGGAGCATAAGAATGGTCACACTGGATCAGACCTGAGGTCTACCTAGTCCACTAGCCTGTCTTAGACAGTGATCAACACCAGAGGCTTCAAAGGAAGATGTAAGAACCTCTCAGTGGGCAGATGAGGAGAAATCAACTGCCCAGATTCGGTCTCATCCTGGCTTAAGTCCCAAAGCATGAGGTTTAATATCCTTTCCACAAAAATAACTCTGGCTAGTCTTGAAGTCCATACAAATCTCCAGACTAACAGACTTGGTATCCATACATAAATGTTGAACTAATTTGCTTCAGCCGTATTCTGGTTTTGCTTTCTGTGAGTTTTCCTACCCGGAATGTGATTTTTAAATATGCACACATTTTGCTACACATTTATGAAAGTTATGTTGTTCCCAAATAATTTGCAGGTAGGAAAAAAGTGTGTGCATTTGTCACATACATTATTTTCAACTAATAATTCAGCAAATGAATTAGGAGCTACGTTTTCCTTCTTGACATTGACCATTAGGGAGCTCATTCTTTCGACATAAAGACAATGTGAAACCTGTATTAAATACTGAATCTTTAAATGTCAGCTTTGTTGCTATTAAGCCTGTCCCTTAGATATGAGTTATCAGTGGGTGAGTGGGACAAGGATATTTGTAAGGTTTTTGTTTATTTTCTTGAGACTCAGGTCAAGCTGGATCAAAAAACTCTTTGCACTCAGTTCCACCCTTCCTTAAAAAAGAAAGGATTGATTTTTTCATTATGCATTGTTTCTGTTTCTAGGTGGTCTATCACCTTCAGTTCATTGTTAGTGAATAGGATTTAGTTTTCTTCATCTCAGATTTAAAAACTATCATATTAAAACATAACACACTTTTAGAAACCAAATTAATTACATATTATTATTGTTATTTTTGTGTTACAGTAGGGTCTAAAGCTGCATTTCTTAAAGTGTGGGGGACATGAAGGCTGAACCAAGTCTGTGTGGATAGAACTTTTTAATTATTCTCTAGTCTCAACTTTCTTTTCTTCAATTCGTGTCTAGCTATTTAAGGGTGCAGAGAGACTCTTTAAAACACATCCCGAATGTAACTGATCCAGCCATGTCAGAGTTGGACTGAGTTTGCAGAAACCCTGCAACAAGCTGCGAGGTATTAACTGCCCCATTAATTCAAGGGTGCTAGTTCAGATGCCAGTGTTATTGTTGTTAACTCTTTCGCCACTCATCAAAGCATGTAAGTAAAGCCGGTCAAAAATTGAAAAATGTAGAAAAAGAAATGATCGCGCCTACATGTAAGAAAGCAGAAGTATTATCTTATGCAGATCTCCACTAGTGTTTCCCAAAGTGTGTGGGGGTGTCCCCACTGGGTGGGGGCACAGAACTAGTTGAGAGGTGCATGGAAGATTTATGCATTAAGGTTATCTCTACACTACCAGCTGGGGTGCAATATCCAGCTCACGTACATATACTCAAACTAGCTCAGTGGGAGCTAGCATGAGTTTAAATAGTTGGGTAGCTGCAGTAGCATGGGCAGCAGTGGCACAGCTTAGATGAAGATAGATAAGCCTTTAATAACATGTTCCATGACTGCATGAAGGGGTGAGGGAAGGACGGTTGCAATTGATTTAATTTTCCCAACGAGAGGTTCAACTTTCAAACTTTTAGGAAATTCAGGCCTAAAGTATCCAGCTGACATCAGAGCCTCATATTGCTAGGCCAAGTACAATCACATAGTAAAAAGAACTCCCTGCCCTGAACTTCTGACAATCAAATAGATAAAACAGACAAAGGTTTAGAGAGAAAACAGGTGAAGTGACTTGCCCAAGGGTACAGCAACTAGAACAGAGACGTACCTGAATTCCCCTCCAGCAACTGGTCCCCAGACTGTCTCTCACTCTACCTATGAAACACTAATGCCTTAGATAATTTTAACTGAAAGAACTTTTAAAATCTCACTTTCCTTTCAACATTTCTGGGCCGAGATCAGCAGGGCTTTGTGTGCCATGGATCTGGACAAACTGAATTAGCGAAGTTGCTAGTTGACATAATTATTTGGATTACTGCTTCTCACCTTGAGTAGACACTGGCTAGGTTACAACACCACCATCTAACAGTATTTTAAAGTTGTTGAGCTGCACCTATGCTACACAGGATGCCAAATGGTGTTTCAAGTTGAGTGAGCTAACTTGATTTTTAAAAATACCTACTCTAGACTCATAGAATCCTAGACTTTTAAGGCCAGAAGGGACCACAGACAGACCCAATGGGAACAGAGGACACTGGTCAACTTTCAGAAAGACGCTGAGCCCCTTGCAGGTGTAGACTCCCTACTTCCTGTTTATTTTTTGCACTTCGTTGTGCTTAGACAATGGAAACTCTGTGTTGTATCAAGTCATTTTCAACTTCTGGCTCTCCCACATAAGTAGATAATAACGCACAACGTATAACTCAACCAACACCTGGCACTTTTCACATATTTATTCGCTATTCAGCATTGTGCATTATTTTTTTCTAAATATTTTTCTTTCAACACTTGTTCAGATCATTCTGTACTACTTCACTAACAAACCTGTGGCACTGCGTTTCAGAGACCGGATCAATTGACTCAGGCTTACGGTGCTCGGGCTGCAGGGCTAAAAATTGCAGTGTAGACTGTTAGGGTCAAGGGTGGAGCCTGGGTGCAAGGTTCCACAGCCTGGGCTCTAGCCCGAGCCTGAATGACTATGCTGCAATTTTTAGCCCTACCGCCCCAAGCATCATGACCCTGAGTGAGCTGACCCAGGCCAGCAACAGCTGTGCCACGGATCTTTTAGTGAAGTGTAGACATACCCGATGAGGCTCCGTGTGGAGTAGAAAAAGAGAGAGAACTCGCCGTCACTGTGATGCTTGCAAAAAGCTTGACAATGGTTAGGTAGCTGATGTGATGAGCAGAGCTGGTCCAAACTCAGGGATTTCAGTTTACCAGAATGATTTGGAATAACAGCAAATTTCTTGGTAAAATGGAAATCCCTGAAATTTTTCTTTCAGAAACACTGAGATATTGTGTTCCCGTTCTAGCTGGGACTCCAGGGGCTACTAGGCTCTCTAATGCAGAGCTATCAATCCTGGAACTCCAACAGAGTTTCAAAGAACATTTTGGCAAATGTGCTGTAGATTCAGCAAAACTTTTCACTCCAGCGAATCAGCATTTTCTAGCACAACTAAGTTTTGTCAGAAAATTTCCAACCAGCTCTCTTGCTGCAACAACTGCCTATCACGCTGACCAATTGGCTTATTGTTTCCTTGTGCTCTGCCATCTGTTTGCCTGTATCTACTTGTCTTTTATCTTATATATAGACTGTAAATTCTTAGGGGCAAGGACTATCTTTCTTTAGGATCTAGTTTATCAAACTATCTAAATCATAATGGATTGTTTTATTGCAGCATATTGGACTGCAGCATATAATAAAAATTGTCGACAGTGTCTTCCATAAACAACATTTCACACTCTTGGTCCCAATAAATCATCTTTTTTCATGGAAAATGTTTTGTGAGGGGCCAGCAGAGAGATTCAATGTTTATCTTTCTTAACTTTAAAGACAGATAGATGTTTGTATGTGTGTTCGTGAGATTAATGATTTTTTTCTACATGTTGCAAAAATGAAAAATGTACACATATTGCTGTAGGCACTAGTGTTATAGCAGTTTAAATCCCCCTGCTTAATGTAGTAGAGAATTACTATTATCCCATTGCAAAATATTGGATAATATTATATTATTTCTGAGAGGATCAAATAAAATGGTTTTGGGCAGCTAGAATATAAACACAGGCCTGTTCAATAACATCTAAAACCAGAATAGAATTTGCTAATAAATAGCACCTTTCGCATGTCAGTTACATCAAGGCACATTGTGAAAGTGAGTTAAATAGTCTCAGAAATCTGACTGCTTGGGCAAACACAGTAACCAAAAGTTTTGGATGAAAATTTTTTGAGATCAGGAATCAGAGTTATCTCTTACTATGTTCATTTTCTCTTTAAAACTTTGAAGCTTGCCCCTGCTCCTGTTGATCTCAATAAGAGTTTTGTCACTGGCTACAATGGAAACAGGAGGAAGACCTTAAAATAAAATGCTAGATTGCCTGCCCAGGAGAATTGCATCTTCACTTCATCCACAGAATAGGGATAGTATGGGCGGCAGCAGTGCAAACTTCCTCAGGCTGCTGTAGTGGATAAAGCACTAGGCTGTGACTCAGGAAACTAGGGTTTATTCCTGGCTCTGGTCCGTTGGGTGACTCTGGACAAGTCACTTCCATCACTCTGAAACTCAGTTTCTTCATCTGTGAAATGGGGATAATGATACTGGCTTCCTTTGTGAAGAGCTTTAAGATCTATTGATGAAAAATGCTATCTAAGGGATTGTAGGGAGCAGAAGAACATTGTAACGCGCGGCAAGACTAGGCCTTAGAAATCCAGCTTAGGCTCTGAGAGTAATAATAGGCCCCTGCTGGGAAATAGCCGAATGGAAAGCTTTCAGAGGGAAAGAGGAAATAACCCTGGCTCGTAAACATCCTAACTATGCGTAGTGGACCCTGAGATAAGCAGCGGATGACTAACTGCAGGCCGGCAGTTGACTAAACTGCGGGACCACTTTTAGACCATGATAAGGTCAGCTTCCCACTTTCCACTACTGATGTAGCCATCTGGAGTTAGTAGCCAATAGACTAATGAAAAACAAGTTTTAAGGCCCAATCCATAAAAAGGATTGAGAGTTACATTGCATATTGCTCGATAAAGTTTGTTGTTAAGCTTTGGGAAGAGGAGGTATATTAGATACCCCTCAGGAACCGCCCAGTGAGACTCTCCACGGATGCCTCGGGCAGGTCGGTTCCCTGGTTGCGACTCACTTGTATGGTGATGATGGGTTTCCCCACCCTGTTGCTGTTGGTAGGTGCTTTCTTCCTATGCTTTGGGATTGCGGTAGTGTGTGGCTGCTCTTGCTATTGCTTTTAAGATCATGATATTGCTCATTATATTGTTTGTGTTGATAAATGCTCTCCTTGTATACCGGGTGCTTATGCTGGTGTGGGAGTTTTTAGCACAGCTTGTTAGGTCATCTGCTAAATAAAACACTATATTTGAGCAATTCTTTTGTCCGGTTGCCCTCTTTTCGCCCCTAAGATCACATCGTACAAACCCTTCACCCCTGCAGAGCACAGGGATAGTAAGAATATGATTATTAACAATATGTTTTAACCCTGATCAGGAGAGACAAGTTCTAAATAGGTTTATTATTATTTGTATAGCATCATAGGTGTGCATAGCACTAAGATGCTTACAGTGTAAATGTAATGTAAACACGATGAAGCTACAAGGGGAATAGGGTTAGAGAAGTTATAAAGAGATAAGCTCCTGGAATCATATGCCTTTTGTTAATGTCTATTTTATGTTCTACTGGGGGTGGCGGAGGGTAGTGTCTGGCAAGAATCCTGTATGTAAAGGTCAACTATAGAACACTAAGAAGTCCGTGTGACAAGGGTGAGGCTGAGTAGCATGTACCTCCAGGAAGGATGTTTCAAGCACAGTGGACAGTTAGGCAAAAGACATGGAGCTATGACATCCCAAGCTTTTGTGGGTGAGCACATCATTTACTGTTCTGACAACTGGTTATGTTGTGTCTGTGTTTGAATTCTGGGACTGGAAATTCCTGAGGTTGTGTCCACGGGATGGTTAAGTTGTTCTCCTCCTAGGACCCAGTCCATTCTTTCCATTGGTTTCAATGAGTACTTGGTCTGGCCCTGGACTAGTGCACTCATATATTGTTGTCCTAGAGGACATTAAGACCACAGGTTTTTATATTAGGGAAGATTATCAGCATTCTACAGCTAAATTTATGGTTTAGAGTAGAATTTGATCATTGTTCTTTTTTCATATATTTCGAGTGGGATGGCTAGCAATTTCTGTTTTGGACAATACAATAAGCTGGATGAAACTATTACATTTGAAGTGCTTACATACACTTCATGGGATCACCTAAGGTCTTGCCAATGTGCATTTTACACCTCAGTTTGTATGGATCTCAGAAAGGTGCAATTTTATACACTGAATAAATAATAGCCTCCCTGACACTTAATAATTGCTTTCATCTTGGTGCATTAACACTCTAAAAACAGTTTTTAAATAACATTCAGCTATGAAAGTGTAACTTGTGAAGCCTTAATGGGATATACTTTTTCCTTTTTGTAAATCTCTACTAATCTTACAGCAGATGAACTGGCAGCTCAACAAGATACATATAAACACATCTCGCTTATGGACAGGCTATTCAGAAACACTCACCATGATGATCTATCACATGAGATGATAAGATGTATAAAGCAAATCTATTTACAAATACAAAATTTCATTTAATCTCGGGCTGTCACTTTTTTTTCATGTTGTCTGTTGATGGGAGATACTGTATATTGGGTGAGGGAAACAGGAACAGTGAGAAGAGCAAAGCACCAAGGCAATGTAAGAGATCTGAGGAAGCCTGAGGGTTAACAGGAATTATAATGGCCTTTCCAATGAGGTTACATTTAAGGAAGAAATGAGCACAACATAAGAGTGTCAGTTCCAAAGAGAAGTTTCTCCTCCTTGCAACAACCATGCACATACCATGACACAAAACAAATTACACAAAATTGAGCAAATAAATGTATGATAAAGTTAAAAATAAATTCTTTCTTTTAAGGATTATAAACTAATTGACATAAGAACGGAGGTGTTAGGGTCATTGCTATAACATATCAGAGTGTTAAGGATGTTTATAAAATTGATGCTAGAAGTTGAAAAGCTTAATATATTGGCCTACAAGACCTTATTCATTTATTCAGATGAAACCATTGCCCATAGTTGTATTTTTAATTTCTGGTATGTATTTCAATAATCCCTTTTTAAACAGAATTTTAAGTGTTAATTTTAGATTCAAATACCAACATTTAGATGTCCAGTGACTCAATTTGCAGACACACTTATTGCAGTAGAAAGTTTGCAATGGTGAAAATGGAGATTGTTTTTCCAAATCAGAATTTGAGTCAATGCTATCTTTACCACATAGGATTGACTTACTACAGAGATTTTGAGGTTTGGACAAGGCATCTATAAAGTGGACAGTAAAGTGTAAAGTGGACTGTAAAGTGTAAAGTGGACAAGGCATCTGTAAAGTATACCTGACTTACCTTTTCCAACAATGAGGAGTGCTTCTACAGCTAGAAGACACCTCCAGTATCCCCCTGGTGCTTTGTTTGTCTTCCACTCTGGCATTTCACCTCCTCCCTGTCTACATCCCTCACCAAGGTATGCAGTGTTCAACACCACCACTGCAACAGGGAGAGAACCCATGCTGAGGAGCCCAGCAGGGCACAGTGCAGCATGCTGTCAAGAGTGGATAGACTTGTGTCCCCACAGCTGAACAGTTCAAAGATATAATCCCAGGTTTTCAGGGTGTTTTTCAACAGCAGAGTGCTGAAAGAATGTCTTCAAACCAGCTGAGGAGGTGCACAATTAGAGGCACAAAGCCAGATCTTAATGAATAAAACCAACAGAACAGGGCAGCATGACCAGCTGAAAATGTGCACCCAGCTGTCTGTTCATAGGCTGTTCCCCAGTTAATCAGTTCTGCCAAATTAAATTTCTTTAAAATATTTTTTACCCCCATGATGGCTTAGAGGCCTGTTGAATCAGACTGAAATTTTTGCAAGGGTTGGGGATCCAGAGCAGTGAAAGCAATTTATAGAATGTTATATTTATAGACCGCTGCTCCCTTCCACCGATATTGCTCAGCTTACACCTGAAGTGTCTGTTTGCCTCTTTTAGACAATTAAGCCTGGTCCACACACAGCTTTTGTACTGATATAACTATGTTGGTTAGAGGAGTGGTTTTATTTTTTTACTGGCATGCTTAAAGTGGCACAAAACTTGTAGTGTGGACATAGTTATACCAGTATGATTGTGTTTGTAGTGGTACGTCTGCATCCATAATACAGGGGTTGTACCACTTTAATTATACCAGAATAGGTAAAGCAGTACAACTCATGCATTTAGACAAGCCCCTAAGTGACTATAACTTATAGCAACATTGGTGTAAAAACCAATGGTTATAAACTGACCGCAAATAAATTCAGGCTGCAAATTAGAAGGTTTCTAACCACCAGAGTGACATTCTGGAGCAGGCTTCTAATAGATGCGTTAGGGGCAAACAACCTAGCTAATTTTAAGGTGGAGCTTGATCAGTTTATGAAGGGGTTGCCTGCTATAGCAGGGACTGGGCAGAATGAGCTAGCACATCCTGTCTAGGGCCTGCTCTACACTGGCAATGGAGGTCTACGTACCACTGATTACATCGACCCCCTAACGTATGTGTCTCCACTGGCACGTAAGTTCCGCTGATCTAAATTGTGCTAAAAGTCGACCTAATAAAACCACCTCTGTAAGTGGCGTAGAGCTGAAGTCAAATGTCATGGGTCGCATTTGCGTCAGTGTAGGCAGGGCGCAAAGTAAAACGATGCCATTGGCCTCTGGGAGGTATCCCCTAATGCTCTGTTGTGACTGCTCTGGACATTTGTGCTCTGCTGTAATGTGGCCACGTAAACTGGAAATAGCTCCTCCCCTCAGATCCCGGGAAATTTTGAATTACCTTTTCCATTTTGGACAGAGAGGAGAGAGCTTTGTAGCTGAACCACCCATGGCAATTGCATGATGCAAACACGCTTCAGCATGGAGTTGACCGGAGGTCTTGTATCTCGTTAGTATGTGGGGTGAAGAGTCTGTTCTGGCTCAGCTCTGAGCCAGCAAAAGAAATTTAGATACCTACGAGAAGATATCTTGTGGCACAACAGGGATGCGCAGCAGTGCCACATTAAGATAAAAAAACTGAGGCAGGCTTATCAGAAAGGTAGGGAAGCTAACAGCCATTCTGGCTCCTGGCCCAAAACATGCCGCTTTTACGAGGAGCTGCATGTGATTCTTGGCGGTGATCCCACCACTGTGCCACCACGCGGTGTCAATACCTCCTCAGAGTCCCAGTCCAGAACAAAATGAGGAGAACTGTGTGGAAGAGGAGGATGAGAATGAGGAGAGCAGGATGCAGAAGAATGGGGCATCCATTCTCCCTGAGAACCAGGACCTGTTCGTTACTCCGGAGCAGCCCTGCCACACACAGGACAGCGGGACTGATCGAGATGACAGGGGAGGCACATCTGGTGAGTGTGTGTGGCAAACCTAATTTTTGTTGTTATGTCCCCAGTCCAGCTTCTTAAAAGGAGTTTGTGTTTTTGTGGGGATGGGCTTCCTGGGTGTTGCCAAATTTCAGTGGAGGGTTACTACCAGAAAACACTATTTATGTGTAGAGGTATGCTCCGAGAATCCTCTGTGGATATCTCAAGCAAACTTTCATGTAGGTAATCTGTAATCCTTTGCAGAAGGTTTCTGGGAAGGGCAGCCTTATATCTTCGACTCATAGACTCATAGACTCATAGGTCAGAAGGGACCAATATGATCATCTAGTCTGACCTCCCGCACAAGGCAGGCCACAAAACCCTACCCATACACATTTATAACAACCCCGAACCCATGACCGAGTTGTTGAAATCCTCAAAAATGAGATTTGAAGACCTCAAGCTGCAGGGAATCCACCAGCAAGCGACCCATGCCCCATGCTGCAGAGGAAGGCGAAAAACCTCCGTGGCCCCTGCCAATCCGCCCCGGAGGAAAATTCCTTCCCGACCCCAAATATGGCGATCAGCTAAACCCTGAGCATGTGGGCAAGACTCACCACCATGGTAGAAGACTTTACCCTGCCACTCTGCTATTAAATGAGCAGAACACAGCATAGCAGCATAAGGGCCAGGCCTGTACCCCAATGCTTGCAGCACATCTTCCCTTTCCACCTGCGTTATCCTCATGAGACTATCACACATGGTCACCTATGGAAGAAGGAGCAGGTTTAAAATACCTGACCAATACAGTCACTCTTTGTTATTCCTCTACCATGGCTGGTGTCCCCGTGCACCTCCTCAAGACAATTCCTAGTTCTGGTTTTGTTGCTATGGGCGTTACGGGATGGGACACTGGTTGCCCTATGTTTTCTGCTGCTACACTTCACTCACAGCGTCCTCTAATTTGTTTTGCCCACCTTTTCCGAAACCAATCCTTGGGATGCTACAGGGGAACCCGGTGATCCCCCTCCTTGCTCAAATGTGGGTTGTGGATTTTAGTTCTAATGAAACCAATCCATAATGGATGCAAGGACTCTTGCTTACCATGACTAGAACGACACTCTGACCTGTCTGCTACTTACATATTGGAATGCTGGTCTAGCTTAGCCTTGTGAACATAAAGGGGAGTTCTTTTTACATTGTAACATTTCTTTTACTACTTTGGGTCAGCTAACAATGGCAAATTTGTAGATAAACTGAGGATTTCTATTTCTAAGGGTATCAACCTGCCACTTTACTAAAGTACTATGTTCATACTAATATTTTTTTCTTTAAAGATGGAAAGTGAACAGATAATAAAGAAATACCTTTTTGTTTACTAAAAGAAAATACAACTCATTTTCTGTGTTAAGCTTTTCACAAATGCACTGGAACTGGAAATCCCAGAAGAATACTCCATTCTGTGTCTCACTGTGGAGCAAGAAGGGCAACAGTAAAATCCAGTGAACCTTGATTCTAGAGGAGAAAACCTTTATTTTCCCTTAATGATTTCAAACCCTCTGGGGGAAGAGCTGAGAGAGTGAAGCAGGAATGAAGAAGAGATCAGCACCATTTGTGGGAAGGCAGTGTTGCTAACCATCTGTATATTTACGGACAGTCAGTAAAAAAATATACAATTTTTACACTGTCCGCAAATCTATAAATAAATGAAAATGTCCGTGAAATTGGGTAGAAATAAAACATATTGTATTTTGACATGGATAGTCGTTCAGAATCACTTCTTGTATCATAAAACTACACTGACCATGACTTTATTGATTTCCTGTTTTCTATTATTGCACATGCCCAAAGAACCCGATTGATCAATTAACTGCAAATAAAACAATTGCATAATTCGAAATTCCTGTGCACAGAATATCACGAGTGAGTACACACTTTTGTGGCATTATCGTATTGTTTATGGTATTTTTAGTGATGCCAGTAAAAGGTTTACCATGTCAGTAAAAAAAAATCAAATTCAGATCTTCATGTCATAAAAACTAAAATGCAAGATTGGCAACTCTGGAAGCAGGTAGGGAGGATGTTCCTCTGAAGGAGAGATCAAAAATGCTAATGTTTACAGGAGGCGGGGGGCAGGAAGTAATGAAGAAAATGTAGCAGCTGCAATCCTAAATAAAGGTAAAAACTCTTTTTAAAAAAGTGTAGTGTTACTTGGCATCACGTTCAGAATGCATCTCTGACACTAGCATGATCTAAAGTCCATTGGAGTCAAGGGAAACACACTCTTTAACTTCAACAGGCTTTGGATCAAGCCCCTAATGAATTGTGCTGCTTGCTTGGCTTAACTGAGCTACATTGGTTGTCAAAGAAATGCAAATCTTTTCCTGTGGGTGGTTTGACATATAACCCTAAGGCAGTCTTACAAATTGACATGGAGAATGACATGGAAACAGAGGAAAATGTTTATTTCTGATGTCAGATACTATCCTCCTACCATTAAGTTATCTTCTCGATGTTTCAGGTGTCCAGACTCTTTCTGAAAGCCCAGTTGACCCGAAAGTGTAAAACATAGTGGTCCTTAAAATTGGCATCCGTGTAGTTCATTTGCTTGATGGGGGTTCCTAATGAGATAAACCGCAGTACAGAAGTTAATAATTTTGTACATTATCATTTTGAATATGCAAGAGATACTCAAAGCAGTTGAGTATTCCTTTAAAAAAGGACAGATTGCCTTTATTGTGTGCACTATTTTATGGCTTATTTGAGGCCAGGGCAATTATGGAATGAATCACTTCCTTTTAGCTATTGATGTGGAAGGGTTTTTTTGTTTGTTTGTTTGTTTTGTTTAACTGAAAGTGGAGTCTGTGTGGTAAAATGACAAAGAGCTGACAGGTAATGATCAGAAAAGGAAATAGCCATGCTGACATTACTTTTTATTGACTTGTAAATTACCACATTAAAATAACAGTTACCTTTAGGTAGAGTCAGTGCTTATGCATTTACCATGCCAAGCTTGGTTTGTCTGATTTGTGCTGTAAACACTAAAATTAAAATGACAATAATGGTTTAGAAGCTGGGCAAACAGTATCATTTTGCTCCCATTTGGGTTTGGTTTTACTATATGAAAGATCACTGGGTAATTAAAAAGTACTTCAGACACACAACTGGACCATCTTGTGCTGGTTGCAGATGTCAATGTTTAATCTCTCAGATGATTTGTGATGTTGTATTCATTAGGAAAGACTAGAAGTTCAGTGGAATCCACAGATTTTTTTAATATCCTAGTAAATTAACACAGGGAAAAAAGAGCGAGTGGATGTTTGTGGTATTGACACATGAATCATCAGAATTTGTGCATTGTTATTTCTGATATTTGGATTGTTTTACTGTTGCTTGGACCTACAGGCATGGACCCTCAGAAATAAACTAACCTCAGCTTAATTGGTTGGGAAGACAGTTTCCTGTAGGCAGCTCATCCCATGGCCGCTTACTGCAGGATTTCTTATACCAGCCTTTGAAGCAGCTGCTTTTTGCCACTGCCAGAGACAGGAAGGATGCTGGACTGATGGGAACATTGGTCTGAAAATGTTACTGTACACATAGGAATTGCCAGGCAGGATTACCCAATAATCTATCTAGTCCAGCTGGACTAAATGTGAAGTAAACTGTTCTGAACATAACTGCCAATTCCAAAAGCAATAGAAGTCAAAAGCACAAAGAGAAATAAGCAAATAGTATAAACCACAGAACCTTTATATGAAGAGTGCATTAAAAGTACATATTTTTTTTAAATCAGGACTCCTTTTATTGGAACAGACTGATAAATGAGGGCTGTTCATCAGAACAAATGTGAAATTGTTCTTTGGTTACTGGTGAAAAACTCTCAGAGGAAAGTAGGAATTAGATAAAATAGGATTAGAAAAGAATAGTGCTACTAAATATTTTAAGTGATTTTAAAATGCCTGAATTGGAACCCTGCCTGAGAGATCCCAAATATAGGCTGAAAAATACAGGCTTGATGTTTGAAACAGGCAATGCTTCAACTTGTGGTTTATATGAGATATTTATAAAAGGTTTACACACTTGTACAGAACCTGTTTGCACATTATCACTTTGACTATGATATCAAAGCAACTTCCCAGGAAATAAATATTGATTTGCCATGCCTGATTAAGGGACTGCCATATTTTGCTGGTAATTTCAAAAATGGAGTAGAAATTAAAAAATGAGATATGAACTCATAATAAAATCTTGAAGATGAGTTGTATATTCATCTCCATGTTCTTTATAATATTGTGAGTTTCCATCAGAGAACAGCAGGTGAGAAATGGCATTGATGTAAGTAAATCATACTTTTATGTGGGAGGAGCTGAGAAGGGCAGTCACAAAACATGGATCTGGATTAGCATCAAGATGTTGACACCCTCACCCCCCCCAAAAAACCCTCCTAATTTCAAGGGTATTTGGATTTGGTTCTCTTGTTAAGCCCACTAAAGAGATACAATAGGGCCCGCTCACAAAATCAGGAACCTATTTCACAGTTAGATTTTAAGCACTCCAAAGCCATAATTTAAGGTCTAGCTTGGGCTTCTTTTTAATAAATTACAAGAGACTTATTTCCTGAGCCGTTTCTGTCACTCTGAGACAAAGGCTGCTCTCACTGACTTGGGCTAGTTGGGCTGTATAGGTTATTCCATATGGTTTCAGTGCAATATATTCTCTAAGAAGAGTTTCGGTTTCCATGTACTACTTTGAAACCAAATCAGTCCATAAGGTTTACCTGCTTCTGCTTTTCCACATAATGCTAAAATAATGTAACAGTTGGTGTTTATGCAACACTTCACATGTTCAAAATCCTTTTCAAACGTTAGCAACTTTGGCTAACGTAGTCTTTAAAAGACCCACAATTATCCCCATTTTACTAATGTGGGAATTGAAACAGAGGTGAAACAATATATCCAACTCCCTCCAGCGAGTCAATGGCAGAGCTGGGATTAATATTTACAATTGCAGACTTTCAGCCCGGTGCTAATTTCTTCAGGTTATTCTGTCTTCTGTGGCCTGTATTAGTCCATAGTCAAGAGATCACTGTGGTCTATACTTGCTCACAGTCAAATCTGCAGGAGAGGAGCTAGGAGGAGGACATTTCCTTTAAATTCTTTATCTATTCTTATTGTTTTTATAGCACCTAATAGTTTCTACTATTTGGTAGGCAGATTGCCCTGCCCTTTGCTTCCCTCAGTTAAAGACTTCCCCCCCAAACTTCTAGATCTCGTTTGGAATGTGCCTCCCCTCCTTCAGACCTGCCCCTGGCAAAAACCATTCCTATGTGCAGAATCTTGGCCCTGATGGAGAGTAGCTGGTGACTAGAAGTTATTGTTGTTCATCAAGTTACAATCATCCATCTAAGCTATAATCCATTTATCCAGGGTATTTAACTTATTCAAGTAAGCAAACGTTTTCAGGGAACTAGGTAATGGCACACATATGTACACAGACTCACATATACACCACAAACATACAAACTTATATAATAGACAGGGCTGGTACTAGTAAGGTTGCCTGACACTTCCCATGATAAGAGCCAATTTCCAGTTGCCTATTACTTTCCCAAACTTTAACTATTTCACATGCCAAATATCTGTCTAAGGCTGAGGTTTGGGGAAAATTTTCATCCAAAACAGTTCAGCCATTTCTGAGGATAAGGCTAGTGAAAAATGTATTGCTTTGCCCGTGTTAAAAAAAATCTTGAAATCTTTGAGCTGCTGTAGTGCCCCCAGGCTTTGGGGCAAGAGCTTCAAATTTGGCAGGATGGTGGCTGTGTCAGGGATGTGCCTTTCGTTGACCTGGTGAAAATCCACTCAGATTTGGACAAATTTTGAATCTTTGAAAAGAAAATCACGTGCTCAGATTTCTTCAACTAAAAATCACTGAACAGTCTATCCTGACTGAACTTTTAACAGCTCCTGGTACTGACCAAAGCAACTGAGCACTCCATCCCCTCTCAGCACTCATGTGTGATGGTACTATACACAAATCATTCCCACAGAGAAACTGAGCATGCTCCAGCCCTGTGCTATGGGGACTTAGGAAGATTTTCCAGCTAATTGCTGTTCTGAGGTTGGTTGGGGCTGGACATTAGTGCTGAGAGCAGGAAGCCTGTCTCTGTAGTGTTTTCACTGACCGGAGTGTTTGGCACCCAGGCAGTGTGAAAGAAGAATTTGATTTGAATATATAAAGGACAAAGCCATGTGGGAGGGAAAGGTAGGGATTGGGACAAGGAATCTGATGAAATTATAAGTGGAGCATGGGAAAGAAACTGTGACTGGGAGTTGAGGTGGGGAGACTGGAATTGATTGGGCAATGAGACTGGAAGCTGGAGGTGAAACTGGGATTGGGAGCCATGGGTGGACTGAGACTGGGAGAAGGTGAGGGAAACAGAGGGAATGGGAGACAGTTGGGTGGGAAGTAATACACAGACTGAGGAAGAGGGGGGGACTGGGACTGGCTGGACCAGATACTGGGATTAGGAACTGGTGGGGGAAGTGAGGGCCAGTGGGGAGGAGACACTGATTTGAAAGGCAGCTGTGCAGCCTTAATTCAGTCCCCTTGTATGCATGCATTATGATACAAACTTTAGTAACATAATCACATACAATCTTTTCCTCAGGCTCCTTGGCTTATCCAGAGCACAGGAAGGACCAGCTCTGTGAAGGCTGAAAAGGAGTAAAGGATACTTTTTTGTTTCACACATTGCAGAAGTTGGAAGGTGTGTGCTATTTGTAGATCTGGGAAAGGCAGGTCTAGAGCCCTCCAAAACTAAAGGCCACCCCACTTAGCTAAGGGGAAAGGAACCACTAAGCCCAGGTAACAAGTGAGTATGTGGGGCAACAAATGAAAAAAACAGAACCAGAAGATAGGTCAAAGGTTGAAAATCAGGGAGCCAGAAGAGGACACAGCTAACAGAGAACTAATTGTGTGTTCCTTACTTTCTGGGCACCCAGCAGTGAAGCTCTGGGATCCCATTTGCAAAAGTGCTGCTGTGCACACACAGCTGCAGCTGGGGCCCATGGGAGCTGTGCTTTGAACACATAGAGTGCTGTACAATACTAAGTATTATGAAAAAAAATCAGATCCTAAATTACTCACATTGGGCAGCCAAAATTAGTGGATACTTTAGACCCTAATCTCTCTGTCCCTCAGTGCATAGTCAACCTTAATTCTGGTAATTCCTAGTTTGAATTCTTGATTTTGAAACCAAAATAACATTCTTTTAATGCTTTATTTGAGTCTATCATATACATATTACACACTCAGAGTATACTAGTCATTGCAAAGAAACTATATACTGCATATTTTAAAATATCACCTTTAATGCAGTAGAGAAATACAGGTCTTTAAAAATGTTCTCATTAAAAACCCTAAAGAATACTTGGAAAGAACTTAGAAAACCTTTTGGGAATCATTTGCATAATTCATTTTTAGAACATTAATTAGCAAGGAAATGCAATTGTTTTTCTGCTTGTTTGTATTTTAATTTCCAATGCAAATACAAATTAGGAAATATTATTCCTATAGTGCCACAAGGACAAATTGTGCTACTAGCAGATAAAGCCAATCTTTACATTGCTAAAAGTGTATCTAGTGGAACTTTTTGATATAATATATTCCACAACGATGAGAAAATATGCTTTGTTTGGCTCTATTCGGCTGATTGATGAAATCCTGACCCTATTGAAGTCAATGGGAGCTTTGCCATTGATTCAGAGGGGCAAGGATTTTACCCAATATGCAGGTCAGCTTGTAGACCAGATGGTATTAGCAGGAGTCCACAACCACTAGTGAGTGTACCAGTACTTCAGCCTTTCTGAACTGGTATGCTAGTACTCTGTGCCTGGTGCTGTTTCCATCTTAAAAGGTAACAGCAAAAACTCCTCCCTTCTTTATTATGCATAATGGAGACCCATGAAAGGCATCCCACTAGGATCAGATCCTTAACTGGTATAAATCAATATGACATCATGGGAAAACTGCTTTAATTTTGCTGCTGGAAATGCAGGAAAAACAGAGAATAAGTATTAGGATGTCACAAGAGAGTGAAACCTGAGCTAATGAAGAGATGTGTGATGAAGTCCACTCACCATGGTGGCGCCTCCCGCTGGACATTAAAGAGATTAGCTCTGCCAGCCAGTGCAACCTGTCCAGGTGGTGCCTTTCCCATTGGTGTTTTCACCTGCAGACCTGCATCAGTATAAGTACTGCAGTGTCCTTTTCATGACTCGATCCTCCAACCTTGTCACCATCCATGTTTTCCTCCCTTCTGGAGGGGTTGGTATCTCAGTCTAATAGTCCAGCCACTTCTACAGTGGTGAGCAGAGGGGCGGAGAAGGACCTGGGCCTGCCCACTATTCCAGGTTGCAGCCACAGACCCTGTAGATAGCAGCTTCCCGTGGCATCTACTTAACTTCCATCAATGCTGTTTCGATTCCCTGGGCCACTTCCCCAAGTCCCCAGCAACTTCTTCACCCTCTTCTCAGGGCATTCAGCCAGCCAGTCCCAGCAGCCATCCAGGAGCTCCCCTCTTCCTTCCCTGGTCCCTGCCAGCAACTGCTCTGTTCCAGATGTTACCCTTGCTGCAACTGGCTAGGAACACGTTCCTCAATCCTTGGAGCAACTGAATGTCTCTGGCCCCACAGCTCCTTTTATGTGAGCCTGCTGGGTCCTGATTGGCTGCTCTATGCATCCTCCCTCCAACTGGCATCTTCCTGTGCAGCTTGCATAGGTTGCTTGGAAGACTGAGCTCCATTGATCCTTTCTGGGACAGCAGGCCCATAAGGCCTCTATTAATTCCATCTTCTTGGGTGTGGAGTGAAGACCCCATCACAAGCTAGTATATTTATTCAGATTTATTTATTTATTTATTTTGTTAACCTGATTTTCATTCAAACTCCTGGCAAATACTGTGGGGAAATATCTCCCTTTATTAAACATTCTGCTCCTTCTCCCGCACCCATTAATTGATGGTGGAAAAAACTCTTGTTCCAATTTCCTTCTTCCTCCTCCTGCTCACTCATCTCTTCTTTTCCTCCAGAGTCCATGTAATAGATTCATCGATTCTAAGACCAGAAGGGACCATTGTCTGAACTCCTGTAGAGCACAGACCATAGGACTTCCCCAAAATAATTCCTAGAGTAGATCTTTTAGAAAAACATACAACATTGATTTAAAAATTGCTGGTGATGAAGAATACACCAGGGTCCTTGATAAATTGTTCTGATGATTAATTACCCTAACTGTCACAAATTGGGAGCGGTGCCTGATGATTGGAAAAAGGAAAACATAGTGCCCATCTTCAAGAAAAGGAAGAAAGAGGGTCCAGAGAACTACAGACCGGTCAGCCTCACCTCAATCCCTTGAAAAATCATGGAGCAGGTGCTCAAGGAATCCATTTTAAGGCACTTGGAAGATAGGAAGGAGATCAGGAATAGTCAATATGGATTCACCAATGACAATTCATGCCTGAGCAACCTAATTGCCTTATATGAAAAGGTGATTGGCTCTGTGGATGTAGGGAAAGTGGTGGACGTGATATACCTTGACTTTAGCAAAGCTTTTGAGACAGTCTCCCACAATATTCTTCTCAGCAAGTTAAAGAAATATGGGTTGGATGAATGGACTATAAAATGGATAGATAGCTGGCTAGATCATCAGGCTCAACATGTAGTGATCAATGGTTCCATGTCTAGCTGGCAGCCAGTCACAAGCGGAATGCCCCAGGGATTTGTCCTGGGGCCAGTTTTGTTCAACATCTTCATTAATGGTCTGGAGAATGGGAGTATATTGCACCCTAGGCAAGTTTGCAGATGACACTAAGCTGGGAGGAGTGATAGGTACCCTGGAAGGTAGGGTAGGATATATAGTGACCTAGACAATTTGGAGGATTGGGCCAAAAGAAATCTGATGAGGTTCAACAAGGACAAGTGCAGAGTCCTGCACTCAGGACAGAAGAATCCCATGCACAGCTACAGACTGGGGACCGACGGACTAGGCAGCAGTTCTGCAGAAAAGTATGTGGGAGGTACAGTGGATAAGAAGCTTGATATGAGTCAGCAGTGTGCCCTGGTTGCCAAGAAGGCTAATAGCATATTGGGCTGCATTAGTAGGAGCATTGCCAAGAGATTGAGGAAAATGATTATTCCCCTCTATTTGGCATTGGTGAGGCCACATTTGGAGTATTGTGTCCAGTTTTGGGCCCCTTATTACAAAAAGGATGTGGACAAGTTGGAAAGAGTCCAGCGGAAGGCAACAAAATGATTAGGGGCTGGAGCACAAGATTTATGAGGCGAGACTGAGGGAACTAGGCTTGTTTGGTCTGCAAAAGAGAAGAATGAGGGGGGATTTGATAGCAGCCTTTAAGTACCTGAAGGGGGGCTCCAGGGAGGATGGAGGTAGGTTGTTCTCAATGGTAGTAGATGACAGAACAAGGAGCAATGGTCTCAAGTTGCAGTGGGGGATGTCTAGGGTGGATATTGGGAAATATTTTTCACTAGGAGGGTGGTGAAGCACTGGAATGGGTTACCTAGGGAGGTGGTGGAATCTCCATCGTTAGAGGTTTTTAAGCTGCAGCTTGAGAAAGCCCTGGCTGGGAAGATTTAACTGAGGTTAGTCCTGCTTTGAGCAGGGGGTTGGACTAGATGACTCCTGAGGTCCCTTTCAATTCTTATATTCTATGATTCTATGAATACACTATGTTTGTAATGTTACACCCAAGAAGTTGGAGTAAAGATGCTTTTGAAGCATGAAATAATTTATACATAGTTAAATCAGAACATTGTTATTTTAATGTATGTTTAACCTAATACCTAGTATAAAAATTTCAATTTTTTTAATATAACTGTAGTGGACATGGAGTTACTGGATTGGAGTTACTGGATTGGAGCTGTTTTATTAACCCACAAAATGATGTAATATGAAAAGGTCAAGTTAAAACCCTGGAAACGTGGCCTTAATGATACAAAAATCATACTGAAAGACTCAGAAATATAGCTGCTTTGTGATGAACTGTAAGAATTCAGTAAAAATAAGGAAGTTTTCATTATGCGTTTAATTTATGAGAGGCTCAAATAAATATGCAAACAGAAGGCTCTTTCTATATTAAATACTGTAAATATACTAGAACTAAATGCAGTGTATATAATTACTTCACACAGCTTAATGTTTATGTTTATTTCTGGTTAGCAAGAGGGATAAAAGCTTTATATGAGATTTATAATTACTACATGATGCAAAGTAACATTAGTATCTGAAGAGAAAATAGTGTTTAGTTCCTTTGTCTTGTGTTCAATCTCTAATTCTACTAATATGAAGACATAATGTACTCAATAAGATCTTTGTGTCTAACAGTTCTTACAGCAAAAAATATAAACAAGATAAGTGGCATTTTATAACAATATATGATGTTTCTTGCACTGTGTATGCTAGAAGATAATTTCTACTTAATCCAAGTAATAAGGTATTGGAGGCGGAAGATTTTATGTTCATCTTAATTAGCATCCATTTCCAGTTTGTCCTCAGGTATTTTACGCTCCAAAAATACAACTGAAGTGTGCAGATAAATCCTCTCTCTCACTCCTTCTACATATTAGCTCAGAGAAAAAAGAGGAAACTAAGAGGGTACGTGTTAATAGATTAACCCTTTCCCCTCTTTATTTGTTGTTTGATTATTTGAAAACTAGAACAATAGGGCACCCACCCAGTGCTTTGGGTGCCCTTGACAACCTTTTACAAAAAATTCTAAACAAATAAATAGACTCATCAATTCCACAGATCAAATTAATAATAATAATAATAAATAACAAGGTCTTCTAAGCCACTTTTCATCAGGAGATTGAAAAGTGCTTTACAAAAGATAAATAGAATAGAAATTAATCAACTGTCCTGCCCACACATGATTCTGAAGTTCCTCACCACCACTATCTACAATACCCAGCACCTATCTCCTCACAGGAAGAGGAGACTAGGGAGGTCCACCCTGAAGGCTGTCAAGATCAAGCCATGATGGACCTGGGGAGGAAGTAAATTATAAATGTCTCAGATACTAACAGAAAACACTCTGCTAGAAAACCCCTCTTGTTCATCCTAATGTGGCTTGCAGGCATCAAGTAAAACATTATGGATGTTTCACAATCAAAAAATATATTTAATCAGTTCAAGTGTGAGTAATATGCTCCAATGTTATAAAGAAGCTGGATAAGACACAATTTTTACTGCCAGTTTCTAGTTAAAGAGAGATCATCGATAAGCACAATAGCATTTTTAAAAGTTTATGTATTTTCTGAGAGCTTTTGCTGCAGCGACAACTCTTATGTACATTTCCAAGATAAATTGGAAGCTTTTAATTACCTTAAATGCTTTCTCCTTTTACTGTCTATAAAATTTAAATATTTAAAATGTACATGCTGCTTTAATGCTTCATAGTGTCAGATTCTCATTGTTGCCAACTCTCACAATTTCATTGCAAGTGTCACAATATTTGAAGTCTTGTGAATACATGAGAATCTCAACTCCCATTAAAAAACAATTCTAGCACTTACGGTTGCAGGATAAAAGCTTTAAAATGTGACCCCTAAATGTATTTTTAAATTTTTTTTTCATGATTTTATTAGCCAACCTAATAATTTTTGGGAATCTGAACTCATTTTTTGGATCCTGACTAACTTTTGAACACTTGAGTCTGGCAATACTGATTTCATTCAGTTGATTTTCTACAAGAGTCAAGGTACTGTTACCTCTTTTCAACCTGAACTGCTAGCCAAAGTTCAGGTCCCTAGGGGTGTTCCAGCTGGGAGGTAAAATTGATGATGTCTCATCTGACTCAACTGATGGAATCTCATATTTTCTTTGATTCAGTCTTGTTTACTTACAAGGAATGTACATAATCCTACTTCTCCAAACATCGAAAGGTACCAAAACCAGAAAACAGCTTCCTTGGTCACAACACCAAATTCTTTCAGGCTACATGTGTCTAGTTTTCTTTTGATTCTTTCTCTTGCTTCTCCTTCCATGTAGGGCTTCATCTTGTCCTGTTGTGTCTCTCTCTGGCATGTTGCATGTGGGTGCATGCACACACACACACTCGCATGCGCACACACACGCACACACAGAGTTCCATTCATCAAAGCCCTAGCCCTGCATTTGAAACCTCGTGGCTATGTCCTTCTACTCAGCTTTTTCCATGTGCCTGTGCTTTTGGATACGACTATTATTGGTTCAGCCACCTGTTTACAATGGTTTCTTTAAATGTATTCAGAATGAAAGGTGGTGACCATGCCTGACCCGTCACAGGGTTCAGCCAAACCCATAACAGCATTTTTATAGCAACTTCTATGTAAGACCCATACAAAACTTTATATACAATAATAAATTTAATTGCACAGATCCCCTTTGAGATAAGTAGATTGGAGATGATAATACATACAGAAGGGGAAACAGGGGCACGGTGAAGTTAAGTAACCTGCCTAGAGTCACTCAGCAAGTCTGTGTCAGGAAGAGAACTCAATTCCTAGTCCTGAACTTCAGTCATAAATCCAGCCTGACATTTCTTTAATTTAAAAAGATTAATTATTTTAAAAAGCCCTTTGTACTTCCATGTATCATCAAGTGTGTCTGATAATGATGCTGCCACATGTGGAATATGTGGAAAGATAATTTTTTTCTTCATTTAAAAAAAAATTAATGTTGATTTGGAGAAAAATGCCAAAGTGATGGTACTGGAAACTGAAGTCTTGCATCTATCCACAAAACGGACGTAGCTCAGTAATAGAACTCTGTCACTGTACAATAATGTCCTGGAAGGAACACCTCTAGCATTGAATTACTTATTCATTCATTCTCAGCCCTTTTAATCTTTGCTCAATGCTGAGTCAGCAATTATGTCAATTTAGTCTTTATCTATCCTTTATTCTTTTCATTCTTTATTCATAGATTCATATACTAAAATGTAAGAAGGGGCCATTATGGTCATCTAGAATGACCTCCTACATCTCACAGAGGGCAGAGCCTCTTTGAGTAATTTATGCATTAAGACCATAATTTCTAAGTTAGTGCATAGGTTTTAGAAATACATCCAGTATTGATTTAAAGACCTCAAGTGATAGAGAATCTACCACATCCTGTGTTATTCACCACATTCTATTTGTATCCCATAGCACCCACTAGATACTTTACAAACAGAAAGAAAGTCATGGCCTCTGCCACAAAGAGACTGCAATGTAAGGCCTCAAGCCTACAAACTAATCTGGACTGGTGGACTCCTGTTCCTATGCAGAAAAACTTCAGGATCAGGTCTATGAAGATGAGCAACATAAAAAGGAGGAGAGGGTTATGATCAAAATATGAACATTTTCATATACACCATATGTAAAGAAATTTCCACCTACCCATTATTATTGCTATTTTCTTGTATAACAAGAAACAACCAATTTCATTTTGGTGTCTCAGTAGAAGTGTATCTCAAGTGGAGACTTGAAGGAAATGGTAATATCTACATTGTGACTTCACCTCATGCATGTGGGAATAAGTGAAAGAAAAGGTAAAGATAGTTGTGAGAGAAATAGTCAATAAGGTGAATCCCGGCTGGCATCCTTGATAGAAGGGATGAGGCAGGGAGTGACTTGGCAAGAAGTCAGAGATAAATAAGCAAAGGTAGAGCTCTGAAAGGCCTTGAAAGCGAGAACAACAAGCTTGAACTAGAAATGCAGGAAAATGGGAACCTGAGTAAGGATTTGACATATGACAAGGCCAGAATGGCAAGCAAGTTAGATAGTTTTAGGAGCTGTAGTCAAAAATACCAGCTGTGATCAGATGAAGGTAGTTTTTTAATTGTCCATTCTAATTTAATTTCTGGTA
Source organism: Mesoclemmys tuberculata (assembly GCA_007922155.1). NCBI lineage: Eukaryota > Metazoa > Chordata > Testudines > Chelidae > Mesoclemmys > Mesoclemmys tuberculata. Next base: position 5,446,403 of record ML675606.1, read on the forward strand.
CTAAGTATAACCCAAAGAACTGCTGACCTTCCAGATTTTGGTAAAAGGATAAAAAACTCTTTCTGAGTTCATACAACCATGATAGGTTTTTGTAAAACAGCAAAGAAAATCCTCCACACTCTGATACAATGCAAATGACAACATAAGAGAAGCAAGGAACTTAAGTAAGGTAAAAAGCTGCATAAGCCTCATATGGAATACTACATATAAATGATATAATGTAGTGCAAATGAATTACAACATAATCTAATCAGTTATATAAGAAAACAGAGCAAGCAGCTCACTAGGCAGCTGGTACAAATCTGTTTGTAAATAACACTGTAACTGTCAGGATGAATATTGTCTTGGCTTACAGCAAGCAGACAGTGTCCCTGTGACCCAATTATAGTTTTATTCCAAATATATTTTTTCTTAATGCATAGTTCATGTGGGCACAGGATTCTGGAGAGTTGCTGTTATCCCAGGCAATTTAAAACACTCGTGTTATGGTTAACACAGGCTTCTGGAGCTAAAAAATGCTATTTTGATTGTTTTCATTTCCTAAATGGAAAGATTGTATTGAAATATCCCCTCTGATGGCTTTTGTGCATTTATTGTCTTCGGTCTTTATAATGTAAATTATTCATTTGAAGACTACATTTGCCAGAAGAGCTCAGTAATATTATCAGAGCAATTCTCACATGGGCATGGGTAGATTGAAAATGAACCCTCCCAAGAGCCCTGCTGCTGATGTCTGTGGCCCTTTTGTAATGCCAGATATCATGCTGGTGTTATATTTTTCTTACAAATCTTGCAGTGAATTTTGGTTTAAAGCAATCAAGTCTCTTTTGACTAGAGTTTATGACTCTATAGTAATTAATAATCTATGATCTCTTAAGGACTTTATGTTGATAAACATTGCTTCCCATTAGTGACCTTTAATAACCCATCCCTTTGCTAAGTTATTCCTGCTAGTGCATTTCCTCTAGCTTGGGGGGATGGGAGCAAGTCAATCGTGAGCTTTCTCTGCGGCTAATGACAATGAATCTCCTTGATAGTCTGGGTTGCTCCTACTGTCAGAGTGCAGAATGTTGCAAGTGGAAGGAAATATCATATTGATTTATGTGACCAAAATCAATGCTGCTTATTTAGCCATCATTTTTGCTTTGAGGTTTGCAAAGAAAATCAACAGTGGTTAAGCATTAATAATAATTCAAATCACTTATTAAGAAGCAGCATGTTCCAGGTTTCGGAAGAAAGGATTTGAAGGTACACAGATGCACTGATTCATTGACTCTATGCCAGGTAAGTTATTGAAGGCGTGCTGTTGCTTCCATTGAACTCAATGACAACCTTCCATTAGCTTCAATGGAAGTAGTATAAGGCTTCTAAAATCCTTCTTCCAAATTCATCCCAGGTGTAATTGCATTGAAGTTGGATGAATTTTGTCCCTTATGAGCCATGGTCACCAAGGTAGGTAGGTTACAGCTTCCCCTGAATGCTGGCTGTGCGGCTAGCAAAGATGAACATGTATCACTGTCATGTACATAAAAAATAAAACAAACTTTGCTATTGCACAAGCACCAGAAAAATTCCAGATGTGTCCCATTTTACTAAGAGCCAGATCCTGCCACTCTTACTCGGAGGAAAAAGGGGACCACTCAAAGAATAGGATATTATTCAATACGAATAAGGGCAGCAGAACCTGGCTCTGAATAAAGTAGCATATACATTAGCCCATAACTCTTGCAATGCTACATTGATTTCAATTCATGCTCTTTGTGTCAAAGATAAAATTAATTTCCTTCAGGGTAAGTTTCATACAAGGCCTGTAAAATAATAAAAATACTACAAGTGCTAACAGAACTAATCTTACATCTTTTTCAGGTTAGGTGAACATTATTCAGAAACCATGTCCTGTAACTGCAATAATTTAATGGAGGCCGATCTGCTTTTTCAATTTTAAAAGTATCTCTAACTTGACATCAATCTGTAACATGCTCATAAATAATAAATTTATAGAAAAGTTTTCCAGTTTTTCAGGAAAATAAATTAGAACTAAATAAACAGAATAATATTTACTGGCATCAGAGCTTGGATTTACCTGGATCTGTTAACAGACTTAATTAATGTTTGTAAACTGCCCCAACATGCTCGCATGACAGACACTATATAAAGGCAAAGCAATATTATTTTTCAACATTAAAAATAAAAAATAAAAACCATGCATTGAGGTCTTCATCACAGAATCATAGAAATGTAGGGCTGGAAGGGACCTTGAGAAGTCATCAAGTCTAGCCCTGTGTGCTGATGCAGTACCAAGGAAATCTAGACCATCCCTGACAGGTGTTTGTCCAATCTGTTCTTAAAAATCTTCACGATGGGGATTCCACAGTCTCCCTGGAAACCTGTTCAAGAGCTTAACTACTCTTATAGTTAGAAAGTTTTTCCTAATATCTAACCTAATATCTACTACCTAACCTACGGTAATATCTAAACCTCCCTTGCTTCAGATTAAGCCCATTACATCATATCCTACTTTCAGTGGACATGGAGAACTATTGATCACCCTCCTTTTTATAACAGACCTTCACATATTTGAAGATGGTTATCAGGTCCCATCTCAGTCTTCTTTTCTTGAGGCTAAACAAACCATGTTTTTTTAAACTTTTCCCTTAGATCAGCTTTTCTAAACCTTTTATCATTTTTGTTGCTCTCCTCTGGACTCTTTCCAATTTTTCCACCTCTTCCCTAAAGTGTGGTGCATAGGAATAGGCACAGTAGTTGAGCAAGGCCAATTCAGGCCAATTCTCCAATTTTTCTAGGTCATTTTGAATTCTAATCCTGTTTTCTAAAGTACTTGAAACTTGCTGTCATCTGCAAATTATATAAGCATACTCTCCATTCCATTACCCAAAACAATGAATATATTGAATAGTATGGATCCAGGACTGACTCCTGAGGGACCCTGCTACATACAGCTGATATTTTGACTGTGGACCATTGATAACTACTATTTGAGTATGGTCTTTCAACCTGTTGTGCACTCACCATATAGTATTTTCATTTAGACCAGTCCTCTGGGATCTTACCTGTCTTCCATGAATTATTGAAGATAATTGCTAGTGGTTCCATTCCCACTTGAGCTAGTTCTTTAAGTATCCTACACTTTGTCTGCTTGAATACATCTAACTTATCTAAATATTCTTTAATCTGTTCTTTCCCCCATTTTTCCTTGTGCTCCTTTCCCGCTGTTGTTAATATTTATTGTATTTTATTGGGTCACCATTGACCTTTTTAGTGGTGACTCAGATAAAATGGTCATTAAACACCTCAGCCTTCTTGATATCATCAGGTATTAGATTTCTTTCCCTGCTAAGTAGGGGACCTACACTTTCCTTTATCTTTTGTTTAGAATATATTTAAAGAACCTCTTCTTATTGTCTTTTACATCCATTGCTAGGTGTAACTCACTGTGTGCCTTAGTCTTTCTGATTTTGTCTCTACACACGTGTGTTAGTTTTCAGTATTCCCCTTTAGCAATTTGTCCATGTTTCCACTTTTTATAGGATTTCTTTGTGATTTTCAGGTCATTAAGAGCTTCTGATAGAACCATATTAGATTCATTCCTTCCTAGCTTAGCTTAATGAACTTCTGTAATTTTTTTCTCTCAAAAAAGGCAATTTCACTTCACCAGTTATGCTTTTACCTAGCAGTCTAACTAACTCATCATGGCTTACCTGATTTGGAAGATGATGGGACTTTTCTATCAGGTAGTACTTACTTGTTAAAAATATATACATATATGGATCTACACAGGAAGCAAGGTCACTTGGTCATGGTACCATGGTTCAATGCCCTACTGCTCCAGAGTTCCTGGGTGACCCAAGCAAGCCTTTTTGTGCCTCATTTCCCCATCTGTAAACAGAGGTGTTGTGAGGATAAATGAATTAAAGACTGTGAGGTGCTCAGACATTAGGAGATAATGGAGGCCATGTACAGCTATATGGGTACCTCAGAAATAATGAAATTATTTACAACACTCTTATGAATTAAAGATGTATTGATCATCTCCCTTTTATAGATAGAGAACTGAGACACACAGACGAAGGTTCAGATCCACAAAGAGACTTTAGGCACTGTTCTGATCCATAATCCCCTCCTCAGGTGCTGTGTAACCCTGTAGGCACCTAAACTTACTTGGCATGTACATTTCTGCTATAAAAGTTCCCTATGTACCTAAGTTTCTGCCTCTGGGCACACACACTGCTGCCTCACTCTAAACATCTGGATGCCGGTCTCATGCCTAAGAACCAGGGTGATCCACAAATCAGGGTAAGATAGGTGAAGAAGTCCCTGTGTTGCTTGTGGGACCCAATCCAATAGGTGTGCTCTAAGCATGCCTAACTCTACACAAAATGGCCAGGAGCAGAAACAGCACCTCCCTTATAGCCTTTAACCCAGTGGTTAGTGTATTCACCCGGGATGCAGCAGACCTCAGTTCAGTTGCCCCCTCTGCCTGAAGAGGGGAAAGGATTTGAAGATGGGATCCCTATCTGAATAGGTGAGTGCCCTAAGCAGTGGACTAAAGGATAGCCTGAGACGGAGCTCTCTCAGTCTGTCCTGTTGAAGTTGTTCTACTGTAACTGAATAATTAATATTCAGGGCCAGAAAAGAGGGAGGATCTCTCTATAGTCCAACAGATTCCTGTTCAAATCCCTTCTCCACAAACAGAGGCTAGAATTGAACAAGGATCCCTCACCTTGGTATCTGAATCACTGGACTAAAGATAATGAGGGAAGGTCTTTTATGGAGTTAGGCACCTGCCTAGCTCATTCTCACAAGAAATGGCTTAGGCATCTTCAGCTGGCTGACTGCAGGAGAGGGGTTTCCAGCTATGGACTACAGAGACAGGTGCCTTTTTGCAGCCTGGATTTAGGTGCTGAACTCCCAGACAGGATTAGGGTTTAGTACACAACTCTCTCATTAACATCTCCTATTGGCTATTTTAGGTGGCTCACATCCTAACTTGCTGGCTTTTGAGAATCCCATTCTTTGGTGCTTGTCTGTCCCCATTCGTTGTCTACAGAGCCCAGGTGCCTAACTCAGGCTTTACGAAACCCATGAATGTTCCATTGTTTTCGTGGCACTGAGCATTGCCTAAACCCCTTTGTGGATCCAGCCTGAAGTGACTTGCTCAGGATCTCTCAGAAAAGATGTGGTAGAGCCAGGAATTGAAACAAATGCCTTAACCAGAAGACTATTCCATCTCTAAATCATCAGCTGCAATGAGCACAAAGGAGCACCAATGGTCCTGGAAGGAAAGGACTTTTATTATAAAACATTTTGAAGAAAGACTGGGTCCCCCACAATGGAGGAGGTAGTGGGGCAATGAATTTTATTTTAAGTATGTATCTTAATTGTTCCCTGGAAGCAAGCATTAAGAACTTGCTTTGGGGCACAGAGAAAACAGCCCTTATTTTATGTATGTGTTTATCAATACCTGGTTTAAAACAAGGTGAAAATTAAATCTGCAGCTGAAAGAGGCAAGGAAAAGGAAAACTTATAATTTATGCTTAACAAAGTGTATTAAGATGAGCTCAGAACTATAATCACAGGTGCAATTCTGCAGCAGGGAATTATAAAAGCACACCAGTACTGGAACAACCTGTCTTCAGAATGAACTGGAATGAAGACTTGCATACTGTGCCACCTAATGATTTTAGTAAGAAGGAAAAATCTGCCATGGTAATTTATATTTGTTTGAGGCTCCTCTCTGAAAAAGAGAACATTTATAATTCAAACAAGAAAAGAGCAAGGCCTACTAGAGTAAGAGGAGAAGGACCAAGCCACATAAATACTTTCTGTGTATCTAGCCAACTGAAAACATTTAGCGAAGCACAGCACACATGAGTCTCATTCACGCAATTAAAACTTCCCTAGCCACAGAGTGACCTAAGATGAGCTCATTCTCAGTGGATGAGCCCAGCTATGTGGTATAACGAAATGAGAACAGGCTATGCAAGTGGCTTCACTCTTATTCAAAATGCAACTGAGAAGTTATTTGAATTTAGTTTTGCAAAGGGGGCTGCATAGTAAGTTGGGGAAAAGGAAAGCTTTGGTTTTGCTTTTTAAAACATAAGTTAGTCTAACAGGCACTGTGGTTTGCTAACCCCTTTTAAAAACATCTAAACCTATTCCATACACATCACAAGTCACAATAAATTCAAAGAGATATTTCAGTTTTTAAAATTCTATTTTATTTTCCTATTATTGTGAATTATAAACTGAGCTCAACTCAATACACCTAGTTACACATAAATGTTTTTAAAAGTCACAATAATAGGGAGATAAAAGAGAATTTAATAACTATGACTTCTGAACTGATTCAGGAAGCTGGGGCACTGATTTATAAATACAATGATTATTTTGTAGCTTAAATAGCACAAATACAATACAAAAATGTACCATCAACTCACTAATCAGAAAGAGAATACCTGAAAAGCTAAGAGTGCTCATTAGCTTAAAAAAAGGGAAGTGTGAAAAGCACCAATCCCCTGTAAAACAACTATTTTAGAACTGTAATAATTTTTTCTCTGCCAAATTTAAAGGGCCAGCCACCAGCAAGGCACGCTGGGAGAAAGTTCCTACAAAAAGGCAATCTTGATCATAAAAATGTCAGCAAGGGTTAAGAAAGAAAGATGCTTTAGGGGTGTGGTCTGTTTATCATACACAAACAGCATAAAATATAATAGAGGTATAGGAACTTCTAAGATACTAGTTTAATCAACTACATTTGCTGGATATCATTTATTTTTAAAAAAAATCAAGATTCTTTCTTTCTGATCAGAAAGAAACCTGTTCCATCAATGCCTGATCTACTATTAGTATAAATAATCTTTATTACTAAGTTTTAAATAGCCATCATATATTTGTATAGGTCTTTCATGATGAAAGATCCCAAAGCACTTGAATGTTTAATAGGCATCTCTTCAATCTTCATGGAAAAGCAGCTGTTTCTATGAGAAATAGAGAAGTACAGCATTCATTCTATACAAGAATTTAAGATAGGTAGTGAAGAAGCATATTTTAGATAGAATATGATTATAGAAGATGAAGTTTAGACAATACATAGGGTTAAGCTCTCTTACTTTTATGCAAAGCAATTATTTATCTAATCTCTTAAATGTTCTAGGTAATGATTACTCTTTGCACAGTGTGATACACAGAAAATTGAAGCTCATCATCTGAAGATTCAGCAGTTAGGTTAGTACATATGTAGGAGGAAGACCTGAAACAAACTCATTTTATTTAACAGGCACAAAGGTACTGTACAATTCTCTGGTTACCTGCCAAAAAGAATGTAATAATATCCAATTGTAAAATCTTCAAAGTACTGTACAAACCTATGAAGTAGAGTAGATACATTTGCTTACAACAACTGATTGCTATCCATTATTTAGTATCTGACACGGAGAGGTTTGGGCCAAGGGTCAGCTCATAACAAAATAAAATGAACGAGCAGAAATATCAAAAAGATGCCAAAAATAATAGCTTTCACAATTGGATCCATGCCTCTCCATTGTGCATGTGAATTCAAAATCTGAATGAAACACCCATTTATGGAAATCTCTCTCTCCTTTCTTTAGACTTGTATAATAACATTTGTTAAACTCTGACTTAGCCTCATGGTTTCCTCAGCTCCATGAAGGAACATCTATATGTCACATATGCCAAAATTTACAATACAGGAACTACAGAGAGTACCTGAACACACATTGAACCTAAACATTTGACAGAAATTTTTTGTACAAATTTCTTCAACAAATGCCACCAGAATACAGACCAGTAGCAGAGTGGCTAATGTATTCCACCCCAACTTCCCTCCCGCATCCATTTAAGGAACATAGGAGCATAGGAATTTCCATACTGAAGCAGAGGTCCATCTATATGTTATCCTGTCTCAGACTATAGCCAGTATCAGATGCTTCAGAGGGAGGTATAAGAATGCCACAATAGGCAGATGTAGAGTAATTTGCCCCTCACATTAGGTCTCATCCCAGTTTCTAATGCTGAGAGATTGGCTTAAACCATGAGGTTCAACATCCCTTCCACAAAGACGTGTTATAATTAAATATGACAACTCTAGGTATTCTTGATATCCATGTATATATGTCCAATCCCCTCTGAATCTTAAGTTTTTGGCCTCTATGTCTTCTTGTGGTAGTGAGCTCCACTCAAGTGCAAGGCACATTTCTTTGACCTTGTCTTCTCTATTTTAATTACATAGCAATGTGTATATTAAAAAAAAACCAAAAAACAAACTTCATTACAAAGCACTCAAACTCAAAACTTTATGAAAACAAGACGCACCACTGGGCATCCTTCTTGCTCTGAGAAGAGAGGAGAGAACAAACAACACATGACAGATGTTGCTCAGACTGCTTAAAGTAGCACTGGAAGGTGCTCGAATACTACAGTGATGAGCATAGTGTAAGAGCCTAGATAGACAACCAAGGAGTAACTCAGTTTAATTACACACTTTGTGAAAAAGTATTTCCTTTTATCAGTTTTAGATTTCTCACCTTCTAATTACAGGAGATGTCCTCCTGTTCCTTTGTTATGAGACAGGAAGAACAGAAGCTCCTCAACTGCTTTCTCTAAATCATTCATTATTTTATATGCTTTTATCATGTCTCCTTTTATTTGTCTCCTTTCTAAGGAAATCAGTCGCAGGCTTCTCATATGAGAGTTTTTCCAGGCCTTTCATCATTCTTGTCACCTCTCTTTGAAACAATTTTGCAATCTCTTTTTTGAGGTGAGTGACCAGTATTATACACAGTATTCCAGGTAAGGCTGCACCATTGATTTATATAAAGGTATTAGAATATTTTCTGTATTATTCATCATCCCAGCCCTTATGCAGCCTAATATCTTGTTTTCTTTTCTGACCACAGCTGCATAGTGAGGACTTCATTGAGCTCTCTACAGTTATGATTAGGTCCCTTTCCTGGGTTGCTATACAGTTCATTTAGAATCCTGTAAGGTGTATGAGTAGTTTGCATTTTTCCTCCAAAATGCATTGCTTTGCATTTAACAACATTGAATTTAATTTGCAATCATGTTAGCCAGTCATCTAGCTTGTTTAGATTTCTCTGAAGTTCCTCACAGTCCTCTCTGGTCCTGAATAACCTCATTAACTTTGTGTCATCTATAGATTTTGCTACCTTACTACTCACCCTCCTTTTCATATCTTTAATAAATGTATTAATCAACACATGACAAATACAGAACCTTGAGGACACCTCAATTTTAATAATTTGCAATATGAAAACTGACCATTTAGTCTTACTCTTTGCTTTCTGTCTCCTTGCCAGTTTTAGATCCAAGATAATACTTTGCCTCTTACACAATTACTTACCTAGTTTCTTCTGTAGCCTCTTGAGCTGGAACTTGTCAAAGGCCTTTTGGAAGTGTAGATAAACCACTTCTTTTTCATCCATTAATTTGTTAATACATTCAAAAAATTTCTAACAGATCAATGAGACATAATAAGTGAGACAAGAAATAGTTTTTTATATATTAGGAACAAAAAGAACCCTAACAAAGGCATTGGTGATTGATGACATTTTTTCCATTCCAATAGTAAATTTGGAGGACGTTAAACAGCAATTACTAACATTAGATATTTTAAAATCAGCAGGTCCTGATAACTTGCAACCAGGAGTTTTAAAAGAACTGACTGAGGAGCTTGCTGGAAGGTTAATATTGATCTGCAGTAAGTCTTAGGATATTAGGAAAGTTACAGGAGACTGAAGGAAAGCTAATGTTGCACCAATATTTAAAAAGGTTAATGGGATGATCTGGGTAAATATAGGACTGTCAGTCAAACATCAGTCCAGGCAAGATGATGGATTGACTGATAGACAACTCAATAAAGAATTAGAGGAGGAGAATATAATTAATGCCAATCAGACATGGATTTATGGAGAATAGATTCTGTCATACTTAATTTGATATCTTTTTAAATAAGATTATAAAGTTGTCTCATAAATGGAATAGTGCTGAAGTAGTAGACTTCTCTAAGGCATTTGACTTGGCACCTCAGAATATTTTGTTTAAAAAACACGAATGTTAAAAAACTTAACAGGGCACACATTAAGCAGACTAAAAACTGGCTGACTGATGGTACACAGAATGTAAATTGAAACTGACAACCACCAGGAGGTATATTTCTATTTGGGTCATGCAGGGATAGGTTTTTGGCTCAATACTATTTAACACTTTTATCAATAATCTAGAAGAAAACAAAATCATCACTAATAAAGTTTACAGGTGACATACAAATTTGAGGAGTGGTAAATAATAAAGAGGACAAATCAGTAACACAGAGCAATATGGATTGCTTGATAAACTGGGTGCAAGCAAACAACATGCATCTTAATACATGTGTACATCTACAGACAAAGAATGAATACTTACAGAATAGGGGAATCTATCCTAGGAAGAAGTGATTCTGAAAAAGATGTGGGGATCATGGTGGATAGCTGAACATGTGCTCCTAGTGTAATGGTGTAACCAAAAAGACTAATGCAAACCATGGATTCATAAACAGGGAAATCTCAAATAGGAGTAAAGAGGTTGTTTTACCTCTGTATTTGGCACAGGTTTGACTGTTGCTGAAATACTGTGTCCAGTTCTGGTGTTCACAATTCAAGAAAGATGTTGGTAAATTGGAGAGGGTTCAGAGAAGAGCCACGTGAATCATTAAAGAATTAGGGAACATGCCTCATAGTTATAGACTCAAGGAGTGATTTGATCACCTTGTATAAGCACCTACATGGGGAACAAATATTTGATGATCCACTCTTCAATCTAGCAGACAAAGGCATAACAAGATCTAATGGCTGGAAGTTGAAAATAGATTAAAAATTATGCCTTATTTCCAGTCTAAATTTAACAGTGAGAGTAATTATCCACTGTAAGAATTTACCAAGAGTCATGGTGGATTCTCCATCACTGGCAATTTTAAATCAAGATTGGATTTTTTTTAAAGATATACTCTAGTTCAAAAGGCATTATTCTGAGGAACTTCTATAGTCTGTTTTATTCAGAAGGTCGTATTTCCATTCTGTCTATGGAATGGGTGAATTCATAAAAATGGAGCTTGATAAATTTCTGAACAAGATTACATGTTGCCTATAGTAGCAGGGGACTTGACTAATGACCTGGATGGTCCCTTTCAGTCCCATAACCTATGCCCCTATGTTCCTAAGTAATCTCTGCAAATTATTTTTGATAAATAGTAGTGTAACACTTTATTTTATATGTTTACTTTCTTATGTCATTAAGATTGGATTATGCAGGAATGTTTAATAAATAACAGTTATTACTAAAGTTCAGCATATATACTTCTAGCCAACAGTAGATAAATGAGATTAAATCCTAGCCCACCTGAAATCAGTGGAAGTTTTGGGACCATTTTATTTTGTGTGAATTTATACAATCTAGTTGTGCATGTCTTCCCTAAGTAACTGCGTGATCTCATTACCTTCACCCTTGTCCATCGTCCCTCATATGGTTTGTTACACTCGTCTTTATTTAAATTAGATTGTAAATTCTTCAGGCAAGGGATAGTGTTTGTACAGCACCCAGCAAAGTAGGGGCCTGGTAGTGACTGTGGCCTTTGAGCAATATTACAATTAATAATACTGAAAAATACATATATGAATCTATAACACTGGGGCTGATTTCTATGGTGGTTCTCCTTACTGAGTCTGCCTCCTCCACAGAGAAGGTTGAAGAGATAGGCCCCAAATCTTTATATCCTAGAGTATCAGTGGGCGGCCAGGGTCATCAGCATTGAGGACCTGTGCCTCTGTTCTGGCTCTATCTGAGCTCCCTCCTGAATCCCCTGATAGCTTAGCTCCCATGACACACTTCGCAGTCTTGGGATCTGATCTATTCCATCATTAACAACTAACGTAGTGAATGGTTTACTTGGTCAGTGGTTATGTACCGATGAAACAAAAGGCTTATTTTTTAAATATTAAAAAACACTCTGTTAAGAACCAATACTTATGTGTTATATTTTGCTGGAGTGTTTCCTTCTCTTGGTTTTATTACAAGACACATTTGCATGAAAACAAAATTTACTCTTGTGCTGCTTACGGATATATTTGCACTTGCTGTGCTTATAACTCTTCTGTTTTGACATCACACTTGCTTTGCAAATGATTACAATGTCACTAAAAGAGGCTCTAATAATGAGGCAGTTAGGTGAGAAATAAGCAGCAGGAGCAGACAGATGCCTAAGATATGTAATTTGGGTGCAAACATTTATTCTAAAGTCATAAAAATGCAAAGAAAGAAAAGATACCTCCAAAAATATGATGCCATAATTTAGAAACAGAATTCTTTCTAACTAGCAGGTCCTTCCAAGTTTGCTGTTCGATGCTCAGAAGGGGATGGGCTTAGAGATGAGAGAATATGAATGGGACTTCTAATATCACTTCTAACCTTTTCTTCTAAAGAACAAAAATGAAGCTTATATTTTCCTGAAATTATTTGCTCAATCTTAATAGAGTCTGAGGCTAGGTGGGACAGGGTTAACATCCCTAAAATTAAGGGATTCCATTAACAAATGAAGAAAACACTGCTTTTGGAACAGAAGATTTTTTACCTCACTTTATTGAAAGTGGACAGATTTAGTCATTGAATAAAACTCATCATTAAAGCATTCTTTTTTAAATCATGAGTAAAAAGAATGACTTATAAATCTGAAGATCTTTGGCCTGGGTTTTTTTTTTTTAAATAAATTCATCTGCAACATTTGCAAGCTGTAAATCATCATTTTGGTCTTTGTGTTCATGTAAACCATATGCCAGTTGTTCCAGTGTGGATTTAAGCCATGTTTTAAAACAACATAGAGCACTGAACTACACTTGCAACATTCATTCCTGGTACCACAAAACCTTTTTTATCAACTTCACCACTTCAATAAACAGCTGTCATTTGGCTTGGCTGAGCAAATAGATATTTCTGAGGTGACTCTAACAATCTTTCTGTAAGCTAACAGTTGACTTGCAACACATGAAGATGCTGAGTACTCAGTCCATCATGGTTGAAATCAGAACAATATGCCCTAAGCATGTCTTGAACATAGGTTTCTGTTACATTTGGAGTCATTATGAGAGTTATAAGATTTTGAATAATTCTGTAGACCGTTAAGCTCTTGATTGAATTCTGGCTGTTGTAAAGTCAATTACTTTGAAGTACATGTACTACCCAAATTCTTTTTGATGAATTTGGGTAGCTAGGTTCACTTGTCCCTATTTGTATTTTCTTGGGAATTTTTCACTTCCTTGGAATCTCAGGCATTCTGACTGTCTCTAACTTTAAACTGTTTCTGGTGGATTTGCTCCCAGAATACATTGTAGCTTCCATCTGATTGGATTAAGTGAATTCAGTGTCATCTTCATAAGAAATTGGCCTTCCCTTGCTGAATTGTCTGAGCCTTTCAAGGTGTGGGACAGATTGTCTACCACATCTAGGACTTTTTGGCCTCACTTCAATACCAAAGAGGAAGTTGAACTTTTCCATTTGGATCACCAATTTGAGGTCTCATTTCAGGATCTTTCAAGCCATTCTTTGCAAGCACTGAAGTTACACACAGTGCCACGAAGTTCTCAGAAACTGAAGCCAATGCTTCTTCATGGAAAGACCATCTTTTTGGACAGAAAACACGGGTACTGGGGGATGGACTTAGCACCTCGTATTTTATGTCCTGAAATACACCATCTAATTTGGATGGGGTTTTTTATTTGATTTTGTGATTTTATAAACAATTTCAAGTGTATCTCTTAGGATAGTATTATTTTTAATAGCGTCCAAGAACCAATCTCTGTGGGACCCGGTAAGGAAGTCATTGGGAATACCATCTTTGACTTCAATGGGGCTAAGATCTCAAACGTAGATTTGAAGGTCAGAAAAAGAACCATTATGATCATCCAGTCTGCCCTCCTGCATAACAAAGGCCACAGACTTTCATCCAGTGATTCCCGTATCAAACCCAACAGCCTGAGCTTGAACTGGAGTATATCTTTTAGAAAGACATTGAATCATATTGCCATATTTCCAGTTTGAAATCTGGGAGTTTTGCTGTTGACTTCAACAGGAACAGAATATATATAGCTTTTAAAACCTAAATATAGTTTTTGAAACATGATTGCTAATTGCGATGAAATGCTGGTTGGCAGCATTTCAATCAGCAGATAGTCCCGTGTTTACCTCTTAAGGCGTAGCAATATCTTTTCATAGGCACGAAGTGAAACTCAGTGGTTCTGGTGCTTTGGCCCAACTACATTTATACTTTTAGAGGAAAACCTATTGGTAAATTAGGGCCAGATGCCTAAATGTATTGATGCAGCTGACTCCCATTCATTTAAAAAACCTTTAAAATTCAGCCCTTCCTCTCTTCATGATAATTCGCATGCAAGAATATCTATAAGATTGCCACTTTTAATGCAGAGCCTTTCTTCTAATTCATTGTAACCTGTGTCCACTGCTTTCCTACCTTCAGATTTTTTTGGTGTTACTTTGTATAAGAGTTCTAATACAAAAATAAAATGCATTTAAAAGTACAGGCAAAAGCTTTGCCTTACCATCAAAGAGGAGATGGTAAGGGGTCGTAGTAAAAGAGAGTGCGCCTCAGAAAATCCAGTAATACAGTTCCCTTCCCCTTTCAGTGACCGAGGACAGACAGAGAGAAAGCAGAGGGAGGAACTCAAAACAAGGAACTTGAGCAAGTGCTGGGGGAAGGAAAGGAGAAGAGGTATCAACTGCTCAATCCTGCTGGCTGAAAGGAGAGCAGATAAAAAGAGAAGCTGCTGCTGATGAGAAGAACTCAAGAGATAAAGAATCTCCAGCATACTTGGAGAGAATTAACGGATGCACTGAAGAAAGGATGTACTGGGAATGGTGAGGAATGGATAGACCGGAAGGAAAGGGGGATGAACAAATGAAGAGGCATAGAATTGCTGCAGTGTGAGAAGGAAAGTGGGAAGAATTGGCTGGAGGTAGGAAAAGAATGGACTTTCAGGCTTTGCAGGGGCTGATTCATGATTTCTGAGAGCCTGGGGTTGGCAGTGCTGCTTACTACATATGTTTGTACAGCACCTAGCACAATGGAGAATGGAACTGATTGAGGACTCTAGGCTCTGCCAGCATATATATAATGATAAGACTAGTTTGGTCTCCAAAGCAGAAAATATAGAGAAATTGTATAAAACTCTCACATGCTTTAGTGCAGCCAGGGCCCTTCCTCCAAGAGCTGGTGGCAGGATGCCCCATGCACCTAAAGATTGCTTCCTTTCAGTTCCCATTCTCCAGCCTGGCTCTCAAACCACAACCTCCCGCAATCCATGGAGTGTGTGTGTGTGTGTGTGTGGATGGGCTAGGAGGGCAGTGGGAAGATTGATGGCTCAGGAATGGGAGAAGAGAGAACAGAGAGTATTATATTTGTGTGCAGAGTGGGATTTAATTGATGTATTTTGTTTCAGTCTACTATTTACAGAGATGCTGCAACTGCGGTTAGCAATCAAGCCATGTGCACACAGATTGACAAGATTGAGTCTTGTCCAAACTCTTCCCTCCTGAAAACTGTGCTCCTTCCCCAAGGTTCCATGCAGGTTGCTGCATCTTTCCTTTTTACAGTTTTTCTTGTTGTTGGAATGACTTTTAAGCCCATTTTATTCATTTGCTGGGGCCAGAGTTACATAGATTATAAGTACGTGGTCTTTACTGCCATCCCTTTGCAGCCTTGGAGGAAATAGATAGATTTGGGAACAAAAACTGTAGTGGGGTACATATTTTATGTAAATGCTATGTAAGTTTTCTCAGGCTTTTTGCTGTGTCCACGTAGTCAGGCCTTGTGCTCTGCTTCCATCTCTCTCTGTCCTAAGGAAGAGACTCTGCCTGAAGTTCTTCCTGATACTGGGATATCCAATAATCTGTGCCTTCTTTGCGAATAGTCTTCTAGTATGAGCAGGCAAACAAGGAAGCCACTATGCTTATTCTGCATCCTGAGAGAGGACTAGGCCATCAGTTGTTTCCAGCTGGAGAAGAATCTGCCAGAACACACTCTGCTTCATGAGCAGCTTCTTTTTCGTTTGCTTTCACAGCAGTCGCTGTAATGTCTGTAATTCCTGGTAGTAATAATATGTATTAGCTTATTGTGATCCATAACGCCACACGTGCAGTTAAAGCCCTTATGAAAAGCAATTACTGTTCGTGCACATAACAGCTTGTCTGCGGACTGTAACAGCTTGTCTGTTTTTATTTATTTATTTTTAAATGCCAAAAAGTGAGTAGCCCACATTACGGACTAATTGTCTGTAAAATTTTATTCATTAAAATAAAAAACACTGTTTCACTCTGGAATACAAAAATGGGGTGAAATTGTCTTTAAAAGGTCTATATTTTCAACAGGAAAATATGTAAAAGGAAAAAATAATGCCCCAAAAGTTAGGAATATTAGGAGTCTCCTCTAAAGGTTTAGCACTTAGGTCTGGTGCAGATACAATAAGGATCCGTTAGTCTGCACTCCTGATCAATAGGTGACAGTGAAACTCACCGCAAAAATTATTCGCTCCCAAAATGATGATTCAATTACAATTTGCATTATTCAGGTTATTGCTAGCTCTGTCTTGACTTGCAGTGAGTTTTAAGACGTTAGCTCAGTTACATAGACCCTTGCACGCTGGGCTCAATGACTCTGAGGAACCAAATGAATAAAAAGCCCTTTAAAATACAATTTGATAATAACAGAAAGAAACTAGAAAAGGAGGGGGGGGGAGAATAGAAGGACAGACTCGCACAGCAAAAGAAAAGAGACATACAGCAGAAACCCCCAGCAACAGAGAAAGACATAGCACAAAGCAAGATGAGCACCAAGACCACGAGCCAGATGGGCGTGCAGACTTTGCAACTGGCTGTGAATCTCCCAGCCTGGGTAGACAGACTGGGGCTATTTCAGCTCCCCCTAGTGTGTTAAAAATAGTGGTGTGGAGGTAGTAACACTGGCAGAGGCTGGGTTAGTGACCCACACTTGGATGAAGAGAATCAGATGGGTCGGAGCGTGGGTGGCTAGCCCAAGCCTGTGCTGATGACACAACATCCACACTGTTATTTTTGCATGCTAACTTGAGCCGAGCTAGCTGGAGTGTGTTTACCCTGGTCTCAGAGCCACGCTCTGAGCTGAGTGTACTCATACATACCCTGACAGTCCTTAGCCTCACCACTGCTATGCAAGAAGATGCCACCAGTAAGCTTAAACCTCATCAGGGTCCTGATTTAGCACAGCATTTAAGTATGGGTTAAGTCCATCCCTATTCTGCAAAGCACCTCACCACCTTCTTAACCTGATGCATGTGTTCAAGTTAGTCGATGAGACTTTAACAGCCTTGCTAAATAGGGCTGGATGGTTTGTTAGATCAACGAGCTGATGAAACAAAGTCTTGTATAGGCACTGCCATGGATTGGATTAACATTTTCATTGAATCTGGTAAGAAATTGATATGGAAATTAGAGCTGGGTAAAGTTTTGGACTAGTACATTTTCCAGAAATTCAGTTTCAGGGCAACCAAAGCTATTTGCAAATCAGGTCAAATTTGGCCAATAGTTTGGGCTACTAAAAATGAAGGGAACTTTTTTGAAAAAATCAATAGTTTACTTAGAAAAATGTTAAAACAAACTATGTCATCTTGAATGTACATTTTATTTTTGAATAATGTTTGAAACTTTTCGTTCAACCCAAATTATTTCTTTTTGTTTGTTTCTTCCTATTGGTTAGAAAAAACAAAAAAAAAAATTCAGTCTCGTCTCACAAAATTACTTGATTATTTTGTTTTAGATCTGCCACCAAATAGAAAAATCAATTATTTGCTCAGCTCTGATTGAAAATGTACATTAGAATCTTTTTAACAGCTTTCTTGTTAAAATATATGGGCAAAGTACTCATGGGGACGAGATAAAATGACTAAGGTAAAACAGAGATTTTGTGGGATTCAAGCTGAATTTAAGATTTAACCAGCCTGTTATATCCTGACCAGGCTGTTGCATTGGCTCATTGCAGAGATATTATTTGAATATCTGAAGTCAAGTCATCTGCAGTATCTTTTCTCCTGTAACTTTTTGGTCTGTAGAATACTCATATCTGAGGATCTTAGCTACCATAATGACAGGTACTAATGAAAACACTTAAGATACATTTCAGACTATAGACATTTAAATCAGAGGGTAAGGAAAGTAATGCAAAATAGATCACTTCTAGTTGTTTCCATCCTTTCCTCTCCTTTCATGGTCACAGCCACATAGCTGGACTGTCCAAGGAGTTGTAATACAAGATGCAGCTGTGCAAAAGAAATACAATGAGAAAAGAGATGCTCAATAATTAGCTGGCTTTTGAAATGCTTGGACTCATTTCCATGAAATGCTGAACTTACAATGCTCATGTTATGAACTGTCTTATCACTGCTTCTTGTAATATTGATCAATATTATTCCAAAAAAATTCAAAAGAAAATGCTGTGGTGGATTTTTAAAACATTTATTTTAATAAAACCTTTTATCAGGTTTTTTTTATTTAATAAACCTCGGAGGAAACTCTTTTTCCCCCCTAAGGTGTTCCAAGCAAAAGGGCTTCTTGCTGAAATCTTTCCTCCACAGAAAATGAAATTCTTCCCACAAGGTCTCCCTTCATTCACCAATTTCTTGTATATGAATGCTGGCAGATATGTTAGGGATCTATCAGTTTCTAATGTCTGTTCAAAGCTCAGCGTGTTCTGCTGATTGTTTGAAAGACAGTTCTTTTCACATTGTTGGGTTTTTTCATATCATCCATTGAACATGTTTTCTTTTGTTTATTACTAAAACTGCTCTTGATGTTACTTGTTACCAAAACTGCTCTGTTCAGAAGAAGCAAACCTCATAGAAGATTTTAGAGCCATTTCCCCTCATATCAGAAACAAATTAAACAGAGAAAGGAAGCACGCGGACTAGAAAAAAACCTCTCCAAAACCTAGATTCGCCTTTATGGCAACTTACAAGGATATGGTTTTTAGAACCCGGATAGGTAGATTAATGTTACAGCATCCGAAGTAATGCATCCAAAACCTGTCCAAAAATATTTTGGGCCATTACTATTGGACCATTGGAATGCTGCAAAATTCAAAGTACAATTCAGATCTAAGACTGAGAAACAAACAATGACAACAATTTTGAGCAAATTCTCCCAATATGAGAACACTGAGCCACCCAGCAGGGCCAGATCAGTCAAGGGGGACTTTTGATTTGTATATGTTTAAAAAGGTTTTGGATTTACATAAGGGATGTAATGCTCTGAATGAGAGAACCTTCAGGCTTCTTATTCCGACTGTGAAACAAGAAGGCTAAAATGAGCAAGGTAATAGAGTCAATTTTGTTAATTCTCTAATGATTATAGTTTCGTTTCTTGCTCAGCCAGATAAAAAGGTAATTTGAAAAGCAGTTAGAGGAAAAAAAAAAGATGGCTTGTAAGGATAAACGACTAGATATTTTCTGCAATGTCCAGATCACACTTACTTGAGACAGGGTAAATTCATATTTCTAAAGAAAGAACTTTCTGGAAATTTGAAAACGGTGCAATAGCCTCTGGATATCCCCCTGCTGAATTACTTGTGACAGTTCAGGACTGAAAATACATTTTCATGGACTATTATAAGGTTCAATATTTTAGAACAGACATATACTGGTAACATGGGAAGATATAAATGCCGTCTTTCTTTTTCCTTCCTTCCTTCCTTCTACTCTCTCTCTCTCTCTCTTGTTCTCACTCTACCTGTGCCCGCAGAAGATTCAAATGGAAAGAAATGTAGAAGAAAAAGCCATGGAAAATGCTACTTATATAGCCACTCAAATAATAACTGTAGCTCTGATTACTGCAATTTCAAGTATCTCTGGGGCTTTAACTGAAAAAGAAAATGTACTACTTGAACATTTTGCAAACTTGAAGTACATTAGCATTGTCCCTGGGAAATTTAAGTGACATTGAGATAATCCATATTTAACTGGTAGCTTTTTCTATACCTTCAATGTTAGCCCAGAGCAGTGAAAGATAACATCAGAAGTAGTTATAAGAATTGCTTTAAACACACCAGGACATATTTAATTAAAGATATAGGTATAATTTCAGATGTAACAGGTTGTAATGGCTCATGTGGATGGATGCTGCATGCTGGTGGGGTTTTCTGGTTTCTTTAAATTTGAATGCAATGTCACTATCAACCATTTTCTACCAGACCAAGTAATATCAGATCAGATTGGCCCCATACATGTGGATGAGCCAACACCACAAGACTCCCCTTGCTTGCTTATGGAGTTGTCTACAGATCAATTCCTGAGAGGACAGGAAGAGTTGCCTCCACTCAAAAATGGGCAGTTCTTTGCCTCCACTCAAAGAATGGCAAATGATTCACACAGGTCTCTGAGGAACTGCTAGGGGCACATATGTGTGGAGGCTCTGACCTAGATTTTTGTAAAAGAAATGTGATAGGGAGTTCATTGCTTTCTGAAAAACAGGCCAGTTTAAGGTGTCTCAAGTTGTGTGTCCAAAAATCGAAGCACCCCAAATCACTAACGTCTTTTGAAAATTTAGTGCCTTTTGTCTTCAGTGTCCTAATGTCCATTGTTGCTCTTCCCAGCTGAAAACCTGACCATCTCTGGCTTCCCCAAGTTCATAAAGGAAGGCCATAGTGATCGCCAGTAGTTGAACTCAAAACTCCTGAATCTCTCAGGCTTTAAGCCCAAGATGATTTGGTTTGGGACTCCTCTGAAGTTAATTCACTACCATAACTTCTGGAGCAAGGCAATCATTATCATCAACAAATAGTTCCATCCTGTTGCACTCTTAGAACATAGGAACATAGGAATTGTCAGACCAGACCAAACAAAGGTCCATCTAGTCTGGTAACTGACAAAAACCAGTACCAGAATGGCATGAATCTCTAGTAATGCAATATTAGATAGTTGCTTGCATAAGGGGAAGATTTATTCCTGTGATACAGGTAGTTAGTGGATGGCTTATGTCTTCAAATACAGGGAGTAATGTATCAGGAAATAAACACTGTTATACTAGCTAGTGAAACTGCAGATGATATTTTTTATCTTCCAGACATCTATATAATTTTACCATACTCTTTATCTTATGGAAGGGAGTTCCAAATGGTAATACTTTTTTGTAAAATGAAATGTTTCTTTTTATCACAATTAAATGCACTGCCTTTTCATTTATAGGCTGATCACTTGTATTATGAGAAACAGTAATAAGTAATAAAGCCACATGATTGACCATTTGTCTGTTATACTGTATTCCTCTATCATGTCACCTCATATACTTGATGCATACAACTCATTCAGGCCTCCAGTCTGCTACCAGAAAAGATTAAAGAATCTGAAGCCTGATTAAGTTCCCACTGAAGTCAATGCAAATCTTCGCACAACTTTCAACAGGAGCTGCATCCAGTCCATAGTTTATTTTTATCAACTATGGATCAAATTCACTTAGTTCAGTGGTATTACAAGGGTGAATTTGGCCTCCTAGCCTTTACACTAGCTTTTTACGAGCATTTTCCAACTTCAGGCATGAACTTAACAAGGTGATAACATTATTGCTTATGGATGTTTTCTCTCTCACACTTTAAATTTTGATTCAAGTACCTTGGCAGCTCCTGGATGTGTACAAAAATTTTAGTCTAGATTAGTATTTTTCAACATATTTTACTTGGGTCTTTTCAGGGAAGCAGTTTAGAGAATTTGGAAAGTAATTAACTGAAAAATAAAGGAGTCTGCAGCTCCTTTCAAGTGTCTATTTTTAGATTATACATGAACGAGAGAAATAAAGTATTGTGATGATGTTTTACACTCTTTTGAAACATGGCTTATAATGACATATAATAAATAGATGAATAATTAAGAAAGGTGTTCATATAATCATTAGATGAAACAGCACGTTGTCTCAGGGAATGTAAATCAACAAATTCAAGTCAAACACAGTCCAGCTATTTCTAGGATGTACAATATTGCTCTGACAAGAGTTCTGTTTAGCTGCAGCGCTTCTACTACTGCTTGGTTTCAGGACAGAACACACTCAGTATGAACTGGCTTGCAGGATTAATTCTGTCCTACATACTATTTCTGAATGCAGTACTGTATAAACACCTCTTTTTGGCACCTGTGCTTTCCAAGAACACTATCTTGATTTTTTAAGGAGTTTGGAAATAACGTGTTGGTGGAAACAAACAAACAGAAACAAATCCACCAGGTCTCCATGGAAGATCTGGATTAAACAGGATTCTTTAAGAGATAGTAATATTTGTATCAGTGACTCTTACCAGCTCCTCTTAGTTGTATGTGACACTACAACACTATTACATGTTATAGGCAGGAGGTTGATGCAAGGCTTCAGCTTACATTTTCAGAGAAGATGCAGTGGTTTTCATAGATTGCAAAGTTTAAACTTTCTCTTACATTGTTGGAATATATGAAAACAGGAAAAGCAAAAAGGCACCGATTAATGGTGTACCTTGTACTTTTCTATCAGGGACCACATTTTATATGTAGAAACAGGTCCTGACCATATCATTCCTTTCAATACCATCCAGGTTTCTCTTGGATCTGATACCCCCAGATGTATAATTCCGAGGCACGGCTGTACAGTACTTAAAGTCCACGGAAATAACTACAAGAGTTCAGACTTTCACTGTAGCCTGATTTTTATTCCAAGAGATTCCTATTACAAAATCATCCACAAATAATCATGATTCCAACCACTGACATAACAAGAGTCACCTTTATGCACTAGATTTCTTACAATGACTTTCAGAAAACAAAGAAATTTCCATTGTCTTCAATGGGAGCAGGGTCTGGTGCTACATGGTATTCATTTGTCCGATCACCTTTTTTTTCCCTTAAGCAAGTTTAATTTAAACGAAAGTGCACATCAATAAGTTACTGAGGAAATTCCTGAAAATGACATGGGTGGACTGTGTGATTCAGAAATCAGCAGTGGGAGATGGTGTCTGTTTGAGGTTCAAACCTATCCGAGTTCACAATGACAAAAGTTGTTGCTACTCAATAGCAATAGTCGATGTGGAAGGTATTTGATTATCTCAGTACAGTTCATAATACTTTGGAGGTACACCCCGAAACTAAAAGCACAAAGAGCAATAATTGCCACACATATTGGCCCTCTCAGCAGAGACATGGAAAGTGAAATTTTATCTCGTCCCACAAGTAGTTCAGACAGGTCAGCACCAAGGTTTTTGGTAGGGAAGTCTGGCATAGCCCCTGCTCACGCCCAGGCTCCAGAACTGTCAAATGAGCACAATTTACATGAACAGTAAATTCATTTAAAAAGAGCTAAAGCCAAGCAAACAAAAAACCAACCCTACCAATTTTATTGTAAAGGGTGCATCAGTTAGACAATGGAGTGAAGGCTTAGGGCTTGCTTCTTCCCTTTCTCACCCAGTCTAAAATAAGGGGCAGTAGAGGGCACAGCTAGCAGGGGATAACTGAGGGAGATGCCTCTGGAAAGCTGCTATTCAACTGATAGATGTAGTAGATTACATATATATTTGAGTAGGCTGGGCCTTTGTTACCAGAGAGACGGAGTCATCTCTGAGCTGCAAGGTGGAAACACTGGCATTAGACAGAGTGGAGAGCAAACATGTGTGAGTTCCAGGGTGCACAACACCCGTGCAATTCTCATTGTAGGAGTCAAACACATTTAGCAAGGCAGGGATTAGAGACAGACTGAATCCCCAGCTGCTGACAGTTTGTTGTTTCTTGTGACAGTGTTCTGCCCAATAAAGGAGACCTGGGAGTGGTGTTCAGGAATTGTCATGGACGTGCTCTTTCTGCACATTAATTATACTGCTGTTGTACTAGAATTAACTATTTGTGGCTGTGCTGACTCTCCACTCAATGCACCTCTTAGCTCAGTCATGTCACTTTGGCTGCCTTTCCCTTTTTATCTGTTTTAATCAAAATGTATTTTGTAGTGAGGAGGGGAACCAAATTGACAACAGGGTCCCCTCTTTCTCCACAGAATATGTGTGGCATTGCCTCACCAATGTATATTAATCTTGGCCTGGAGCCTCCCACTCCATTCATGCCTTGGCCTCTCTGCTAAGGCTGCCTGTTATTGCCAGCTGTGATGATGTTTTCGCTACCTTTTAGATTTATTCTTGCCATTATTATATATTTATTTCCATCAGGCTCTGGATCCCATTGCAGTGTGCTGCTCAAACACACAGAAAAAGACAGTCCTTACAGCAAACTGCTCACCACCCAATTTAAGGAAGATACAACAGGTAGGCTTCGGAGGGATTGGAGTACATGAATACATGGTTACAAAGACTAGCTGTGATATGAACACTACTGACAGTTTTGTGTCTAAAGCCTTGAATTTCACTACTGAGGAACAGCTCCCAATATCACCTAGACATTTGGCAGAGAACAAGCTCTGCTCCTTCCATGAGTGCCCAAGGGAGCTAATTACCCCCAAAGAGGTGAGGGGATGAGGTGAGACCATAGTCCCATCACAAACAACCGATTGAGCTGGCCAGATATGCCTCATGCTAAACAGCTGGGAGAGTGATACTGCATCCTGAAGCACAAACTCTCCCAGCACTTATCCTTGGCTGGGGTTGCTACATATAGCCCACAATGAGTAATTTGCACATATGGCCCTTCTTAAGGCTTTTATTTTCCCCTCTGCTCTCTCATGCAGAAGGGAGTATCTGCTGAATTCCCCACTCCGTCCAAGTTGGTGGCACTCAGCATTGTAAATTACCACAAGCACTCTTTAAGACCAAGGATATATGAGTATAAATGATGAGCTTTACCTTGGTGTACATCCATTGAAAGTTAAGATGGCTGTCACTTCCCTGAAGGCAGAAGTTTAGTCTTCCCCTCACAAAAATGGCCATTGCCTCTCATTTTTCCTAATGGGAGTGAAGCCAGATGTCCTGCTGAAGAAAATGTAAGGCCCATTCAGAAAGCAGGGAGAGACACAGTGAAATCCATGGTATGACAGGGTGGGTGCCAGTCAATCTAGGCTGCAGACAGGAAAGAGCAGTAGGGAGAACAGGTGAATATAAGACAGGGGAAATCTAGGGAGGTGGCAGAGAATCACTGGGGGAGATAAAATATGGAGAAACAGGAAGAAACATTGATGGGTAGGGATTGTATGGAGGAGGAGAGGAATGTGGGGAGGCTCAGGAAGAAACCTGAAGTGAGGAGGGGAATAGAGGGAATCTGAGAGGAAAAGTAGGACCAATATGGGACATAGATGGGAAACTATGGGCATATATGGAAGAAGAATATAAATGTGTCAGAAGACTAAGAAGGAGGACAGTGATTAGTGAACGGAGAAAGAGAGGCATAGAATGGCATTCCCCACCGCAGAGATTAAGAAAGGGGTAGAATAGCATTCAAACTTCCTCCTAATGTCAGTGGGAGTTTGAATGAATCAAAACAGTAAAATCAAGTTCACAATGAAGTTTTTCTGTGTGTGGAAAATGACTTCTTTGGGTCTGTGACATATTCACGGATCCTTAAAGATCTCAAGCCAAACATCTTCAGTTTCAAACTCAAGTATATTTCTCTCTCCCTTGTAATGTAAATTAAGTGGTAGGTCACCGCGTGTTATTTATTTCCAGCTCTATCCCTGGTACAAAAACTATTATGTATTTGTTAATCCCAGTGTGGTCTTTTGCAGTACTTGCCCTGGTTTACAGTTCTTCCTGGAACAAATCCAAGATACACTGTATTATATGTGCCGCTTCAAGAGAAAACCTGTTACAGCAGGGGGAAAAATCACTTGCAATTTGTGTTTGAATTTTTCCATCTTAATTATTTATTTTGTGACTTCAAGCCAGGTTTTACTGCAGCTATTAACAAGTCTGATCATCATCACTCATTTCCATGTGTATTTAACTGCTGCTGAGCTTTGCATTTTTATGATCTATAAACTTTAGTTTATTTCAGGATTTGCTCCAATTGTGCTATGCAAATTATTAAATGCAAATCCTGTAAAGTTATTGACTGAAAGCATCTTACACACACACACAAAAACCTAAGAGGGCAAAATGGAGCAGATGACAGAACAAACAAAACAAAACAAATTAAATAATATTCTGAAATTATATATTTGTATACATTAATCCCTTTAATTAACCTCTTGCATACTATAGACATTGAAAATTACATAAAAGAGTCAATGGTTAATAATAAACATAATTATCCAAACACTATTTTTATTTATTATTTCTACATGTGCATAGCACTTTGAAGATAAATTTAAAAAAAACTGTGACCCATGGATTTACAGACTAAGGTCCTTATTTTAAAAGGTATTTATGCACCTGAAGCCGCAGATTGGTGACCAGTGAGATTTTCAAAAGCACCTAGGTGCCTAACTCCCATTGATTTTAATAGGATTTAGTGGCTATCTACACCTTTATACCTAAATACTTTTCAAAATCCGTCCCTAATCCCGCATGTTGTTTCACTCAGGAAGGCCTCTCAGTCTGATCCTTGCAGGATCAAGGCCTAAATAACAGTCCTATGGGATACATATTTCATGTGCAGCCTACTTGGTAAAAACATGAGATGACTCCAGGTTTGTAAAACTAAACTGACTCTTTATTTACGAAAGTGCTGCACCTGCCATCAGCATTCAAGCCATCTGCATACACGCTAACTCCCTGGTGCTTCCTCCAAACTCTGCCCTCCTGCATACTGCATTCCTCTTGCTCCTTTCTTCAAATTCTGTACAGATTGATACCGTGCAGAGAGCCTCCTGGACTGTGTTGAGTGCTCTCATCTCCCACTGACATCGGTTTAACCAGGCTTGGTCCCATTAATTGCTTCAGATGTTCAAGGATCTCAGCACTTCACTAGAAGTTCTAAAACATTTCACATAACTGGGCCCTAAAGCTACCATATTTTATTCAAATGGTTGGTGGGCCAAATTATACCATCAGATGTGGTGATTGTTGTCTTCAAGATATATCTTGAGGCAGACTTCATCTCTCTGTTCTCAAAAATAATTCATTCCATTGCAATAAGATCCATAGGAAAAGCTTGCCACTAGCTATAACACCTGCTTTGCACACCAGGACTTCCAATTTATAATACTCAATAACCTTTCTATCTCAGAAATACATCCAATCCTTGTTTAAAAAAGGAGACTGAGAAGCAACAAAAGAAGATTGTCTTAGGGTATGCTGACAATATTACATTTAAAATTAAATTAACACATACAATACACACTTTTATGATCCCTATATAGCAAAGTTGGAAAAGATGGAATTATATCTGAACACAGTGCTTTCATTAGAGCAAAGATACTAAAAATATATTTAACATTCAGGAAACATAGTAATTGATGGTAGTTCTGTTTTTCCTTTCTCCATTTCTAAACTCTAATCCAACTTAATTTGAATGTTATGTCAGCTGCCTCAATAAGTGACATTTGTGTATTCCCAACAGAGTTGACTTAACATCTTAGCCTTTTGTCAATAACAACTAAAAGTCCTCAAGTCCTTTTAAACAGTAGCAAAAGCTCTGTGTGTATAACATGTGGTACTTGACAGCTCTAGGAACTTTAATGAACTACCTTGCTTCTACCAACTTCTCATTAATAATTTCTGATTTATATTCTGAAGATATGAATGTTCAGTAATGCACAATATGTTTCTATTGTCATTCCATTATTTAGTTGGAATGGGAAAAACAAGGGGTCATTTTGTTCATACAAAAACAAATTATTCCAGTCTCCATTTTATCTGACTAATCCAAGTTTGATTGAGGGTGTTAAGTAAATTGTTCTGGCTCATCTTAGTAAATCATGGTCTGAAAAATGCCATTTTAACTACCTACAGATGTAAGCGTGGCAATCCAAAGCAATTTGTACATTTATATTCCTGCTTTAAAATTTATAAAGCTGTTAAATGTAATTCCAGTAGAATTGCAATAAAAATTTAAGACCATGTCTCTCTGCTGATGAATAAATGTTTTGCATCATAAACTAGACATAGGAATATCTGGAAATAAAGTGTTGTGCTCATGGTTGACACACAACTTTATCACACTGGCACCAGGACACTCTTATAGGGCATGATACGATTAGCATTTTAGAACCCTGCTTCTTGTGGAACCATTAATGATCATGATTAATTATTATTATTATTTTATTATTTATTTGGTATGCAAAAAAAATAATTGAATGGCATTTTAGAAATCTCCATATTCATTTGGCTTGGTCCATCCCACTACACAGCATTGTGTACCAGCTTTCTAAATGCACAGCCAAAATCAATCTCTGTATTAACAGTAGCTGGCTAAAGGTGATGGTGGTAGGAAGGGGGAAATGCTTGGGAAAACTTACCTCCTCTTTATCATAGTCCAGTTTCAAGAGTATCTGCCCTTGGATTGTTGTTGCTTCACAACTCGTGGGTGCTTTTGGGCTTCACAATGTTACTGGAAGCCCAGTTAGCCATGGTGGTATACCCCCCAAACATGGCTGGAATTGGCCAAAAGATTGCACTCACTCCTATTCCTTTGATTTATGCATGGCAACTCAAATGTAGAAATTCAGCCATGCACAATGGGAAAGCTCCAACTACTACCAAATGCAGCAACACAGCTTGCCATGAACATATTACTCAAGGGGGGGGACAATAATAGGAAATATGGAAATGGCAGAATTGCTAAATGACTTTTGTGTTTCAGTTTTCAACAAAAAGGTTAGTAGAAACTGGACATCTAACATAGTGAATGCCAGTGAAAATGAGGTAAAATATGAGGCAAAAATAGGAAAAGAACAAGTTAAAAATTACTTAGACCAGTCAAATGTCTTGTAGTTACCAGGGCCTGATCAAATACATCTTAGAATACACAAGGAGCTGGCTGAGGCGATATCTGAGCCATTAGTAATTATCTTCAGAAAGTCATTTCTGAGGACTGCAGTAGGACAAATATAATGCCAATCTATAAAAAGGGAAATAAGGACAACCCAGGGAATTACAGACCAGTCATCTTAAGTTCTTCAGCACCCAGAAAGATAATGGAACAAATAATTAAGCAATCAGTTTGCAAACTCCTAGAAGATAACAAGGTGATAAGTAACAGTCAACATGGATTCATCAAGAACAAATCATGTCAAACCAACCTGATATCTTTCTTTGACAGGGTAACAAGCATTGCAGATGGAAGCTGTAGGTGTGGTATATCTTGATTTTATTAAGGCTTTTGATACGTTTTTGCATGACCTTCTCATAAACAAACTAGGGAAATATAACCTGGATGGAGCTATTATAAGGT